>PVKC010013412.1:0-22973 GCA_004027635.1 Crocidura indochinensis | reverse complement strand
CAATGACCTTTTGCATGAAAGGCAAACGCCTTACCTCCATGCTATCTCCCGGGCCCCAGATGTGTGAACTCTTACCATGGCTCCATGGTCAGGAGTCTGCCTGGCTTGCCTACAGAGTCTGCTCTGCAGCGCGCGCGCAAATGCGCACGCACAAACACACACACAGACACACACACACACACACACACACTCATAGCTGAGGCAGCCCCAGTGAGTGAGGAGCTGTGGGTGCCACCGGATGATGCTCTGTGGGGGGCAGGAAACCCGATCACGGCCCTCTACCCTCCTCCAGTACACCTTCTGGAACTTCATCCCCAAGAACCTGTTCGAGCAGTTCCGCAGAATCGCCAACTTCTACTTCCTCATCATCTTCCTGGTCCAGGTATGGCGCCCCTGCCTGTCCACTGGGACGGGCCGTGCTGCTCAAGTTTCAGGAGCTGCTCCGTAGTCTCCTGCCCCAGGATGAAGGGGCAGCAAGGGTAGAGACACGAGCAGCCCCTGTTGGGAACCCCCGGCAGGAGGGGAGGGGCAGCCGCGCACAGATCAGTTCTCCCTGCTGCTAAGGGAGGTCCAGCCTTAGTGCCCACCTCTGTCCTGCAGCTTATCATCGACACACCCACGAGTCCCGTGACCAGTGGCCTCCCGCTGTTCTTCGTCATCACCGTGACCGCCATCAAGCAGGTATGACATGGGAAGTGCTGGCGCCGGGTTCCTTGTGGCTGCACTGGGCGGGGTCGGGGGGCCAGACTCCACGGGGCAGTGACAGAACTCGGTAGGACCAGGCCAACTGGGGCGGCAGCCACCTCACGCCCTGTCCCCATTCCCGCCCCCCCCATGCAGGGCTACGAGGACTGGCTGCGGCACAAGGCGGATCGCGCCATGAACCAGTGCCCCGTGCACTTCATCCAGCACGGCAAGCTGGTGCGCAAGCAGAGCCGGAAGCTGAGGGTGAGTCCCGCCTCGAGATGCCGCTGCCGGGGTGTGAGAGTTGGGTGACCGGTAGCGCAGAGCCTGGCTGCGGGCTCACGTTGGCCGCACAACATGACACATTAAACACGAAAGCTGCTCCCCATTCTCACCGCTGGCTCGGCCATGTACCGCTACATGCTCGGCCTGTCCTTGAGAGAAGGAAGTTCCTTTGAATTCCGGCAGGCCGGGGGACCTGCCCTGCTTGCTTTCTGCCCCTTTCCTGCTGTGTTAGGAAACTCACAGCAGTCACAGGCTTACCTGCTGCTAGGAACTCTGAGAGGGGCTGCAGAGAGAACACGCACACGCACGAAAACACACACATATGCTGAGGGGCCCCCTGCAGAGAGCATATGCATGCAGACACACGTACGCTGAGGATGGACTTCAGATAACATCATGCACGCACACTCGTGCATAAATACATGATGGGGAGAGCCTGCAGGGAGCATACACATGCACACTTGAACACGCACATACCCTGAACTCCCCCACTTGGGCAGTCAGGCTTGCTAGACCTTTCTTCACTGTGAAATAGTCTGTTCCCCTGAGGACCACTTACACCCACCCTGACAATCACCCCAAAGCATGTCTACATCCACCCTAACGGTCACCTTGAGGCTCCTGTCTACACTCACCCTGACAATCCTCCTGGGGTATGTCTACCCTCGCACAGGGCGATCCTGAGTCTAATCTACTTTGCCCTGGGAACCTCCCCTGTGCTACCACAGTTCGGGTACGATGCAGGGAGGCAGGAACCCGTTTGTAGATATGCACATGCCTGTCTCACAGGGCTGAGGTGGGCGCTGTTCGTCTGTCTCTGCAGGTCGGGGACGTGGTCATGGTCAAGGAAGATGAGACCTTCCCCTGTGACCTCATCTTCCTCTCCAGCAGCCGTGGGGATGGGACCTGCCACGTGACCACCGCCAGCCTGGACGGAGAGTCCAGCCACAAAGTGAGTGACCGAGGGCCCCCTCAGCCTGTCCCCTGCCCAGAGCCCCACAACAGGCAATGCAACAGACCTGTGGGGATAAGATGATTGGAGGCTACTGTGGGTGTTCCTGAGGGACACTGTAGGAGACAGGTGGCTCATAAATTGTAGGTGGATGAGGAGGAGGTGACCGGTAGGTGACCGCTTAGATGTCACAGGTAGAATTGTAGTAGACAGTGGGGTGACAGTTGGCTGTAGTAGGCAGGGGAGGTGACAGGTGCTGTAGAAGGGCGGTGGAAGGACAGTTGAAGCAGTGGACAGTCACTGAGGACAAGGCCAATGCCTGTCCATTCGGGTGCTTGGCTGGCTTGCTGGTTTCTGGGTGCCCATCACAGGCCTCCTCTGGCCCATCTGTTTCCTGACGTGGGCTTCCCCCTTCGGCAGACGCACTATGCGGTCCCGGACACCAAGGGCTTCCACGCGGAGGAGGACATCGACGGCCTACATGCCACCATTGAGTGCGAGCAGCCGCAGCCCGACCTCTACAAGTGAGGGGCTCAGCTCCCTGGGTGCCGTGGTCAAGGGTCCTCACTTCCTGGATGCCATGGTTTGGGGGACCCCACTCCTTGAATGCTGTGGTCTGGGGCCCCTGCCCTGGGTAGACAGGCCTCTCTGAGGAAATGCTCTTGGGCCTTGGGGTGCTCAGTTTGGGGCAACCTGCAGCCCAGAGGCCCAGACCTGCTGCCTGAAGGTCACCCCTTCCCTTCCAGGTTTGTTGGCCGCATCAATGTGTACAGCGAAGCCGGTGACCCTGTGGTGAGGTGAGCACCATCCCCACGGCCCTGCCTGTTCCTGGCCTTGTGCTCGGCAGGCAACTTGGCATCCCTTGGTCTCTCGGCCATGTGGACAACTTGTAGCCCCCTTGCACTGAAAAAGTGAGGAGGAGGCACCCTTCGGACACAGTCCCCACTCAAGTGCACATGGAGCCCATCTGTGGTTCTGTGGACCCATCTGGTCCTTCCATCTGGAATGGACATTCTGGTCTTTTGTTTGTGGGACACTCTGGTCCTTCTCTCTGGTATACTATGGTCCTTCCATCCATGGTAGCTCACTAGGGACCTTACCTGTGGCTCTGTCCTACTGCTGTCCTTACCGTGACACCCTGATATTCCCAGGTGGTGGCTGTGCTGAGACCCTGCTGGTGTCCAGTCACCTATGTCCAGCTGGGTTCAGACCAGCACTGTGAGAAGGGCCTTGGGGTCCATGGATGTGTCCTTGGTGCTGGGTCAGCATGGCCAGGTGATCTGGGCCTCTTCCAAGGCCCGCTCTGCAGCGCCCCCCTAGACCTAGGCTTGCTCGCAGTATCCCCTCGAGTGCAGGCATATGAGGTGTCTGGAAGGGGGCTCACTCACCTTTGCTGACCCCTCTCTGCAGGCCTCTGGGGTCGGAGAACCTGCTGCTCCGAGGAGCCACGCTCAAGAACACCGAAAGGATCTTCGGTGAGTGGGGTCTCCACACTGGGAGCTCAGCCCAGTCCGGCTGTGTGTCTCGTATGTGTGTCTCCCGTGTTCCCATGTGTATCCCGTGCACATAACCACTCAGGCCTGTGTCTTGCAGGAGTCGCCATCTACACAGGCATGGAGACCAAGATGGCCCTGAACTACCAGGCCAAGTCGCAGAAACGCTCAGCCGTGGAGAAGTAAGACTGCAGCCACCATGTCCTGCTGGGTCGGCCTGGCAACCTTCCCCATGCAGGGACTCCCACAGGGGACACAGGGCCACTACGGGGACATGGCTGGGAGCCCAGCACTGCCCCAAAGGATGTGGCTTCTCTAAGCTGAGCTGCAAGCCTGGGTCAGAGTCTGCTTCCCTCAGTTCTCAGACCCGCGCTCTTGCTTTGAGGAGGGGTTGAGCTTTCCCGGCCTGGGTCTGTCCCCAGGGCTGTCCCTGCCACTTGTCCTCCCCGGTCCTCTCGTCTCTATGCCCAGGGACATCTCTGGCCGTGTCTGCCCTGCAGGTCCATGAACGTTTTCCTCATCGTGTATCTCTGCATCCTCGTCAGCAAGGCGCTCATCAACACTGTTCTAAAGTTCGTGTGGCAGAGCAAACTCTCCAACGATGAGCCATGGTACAACCAGAAAACCCAGGCTGAGAGACAGCGCAACCAGGTATGGGCACTTGCCTGAACAGAGGGCAGATGGTACCCACTCGGGTCTGCATGGGGGACGTGAGGAGGCCCCCAGGCTCACAGGGGAACAGAGCCCAGCAGGGCCATTCCTCGGAGGGCGGGGCAGCGAGCACCATGTCCGTGTTAGATGCAGGGCCAAGGCTGCTTGATGCCAGTGGTCGGGGTGGCAGGCCTGGTGGGTGAGCGCAAGGAGGCCTGGGGTGCAGCAGTCATGCCACGAAGGGGAATTTCAGCTCACGTGTATGTGCTGATCCCTAGGATGTTGACCAAAAAAATAAACAGGGGGGGCCTGGAGAGATAGCACAGCGGTGTTTGCCTTACAAGCAGCCAGGACCAAAGGTGGTTGGTTCGAATCCCGTGTCCCATATGGTCCCCCATGCCTGCCAGGAGCTATTTCTGAGCAGACAGCCAGGAGTAACCCCTGAGCACTGCCGGGTGTGGCCCAAAAACCAAAACCAAAACAAAACAAAACAAAAATAATCAGGGGACTGGAATGATAGCACAGCAGTAAGGTGTTTTTCTTGCACGCAGCTGACACAGAATGGAAGTTTCAACCCTTCAGCGTTCCATATGGTCCCCCTAGCCAGGAGCAATTTTTGAGCTTATAGCCAGAGTAACTCCTGAGCCAGAGTAACTCCTGAGTGTCACTGGGTGTAGCCCAAAATCCAAAAACAAAAAAATCTCGTTAACATTCTTTGTCTAGCCCCATGACATCCAATGGTTGATTCCCAGTTCCAAAGTAGTGATGTTCAAACACAGTGGGCAGGGGCCCGGGAGATAGCATGGAGGTAAGGCGTTTGCCTTTCATGCAAAAGGTCATCGGTTCGAATCCCGGTGCCCCATATGGTCCCCCGTGCCTGCCGGGAGCAATTTCTGAGCATGGAGCCAGGAGTAACCCCTGAGCACTGCCGGGTGTGACCCCCCAAAAAAAAAAAAAACACAGTGGGCGGTATACAGATTTAGAGGGAGGTGTGCACACATGTACGAAGGAGGTATGCGTCTAGAGGAAGTGTGGTGCACGTAGCTGGCTGTGCAAACAGTGCCTCACCTGTGTGGAATCCAGAGCCTCTAAAACGAATCCAGTTATCTGAGGACACTGTGATGCATACCTGAGTCTCTCTGGGCTCTGTCTGCCCTCTGCTCAGTCACTCTCATGGGGACCCTCATTCCTTCCCATGTCCTCCGTCCTTGCTCACGTGTGCAAGGAGACACTTAGCCTGGCCCAGCCTCATGGCCCATCTGTGTGTGAACTGGGCCAAGGCATGGAGTGAGGAGGTGGCTGTTCCTGTCTGGTGTGGCATGGCTGGCTTGGTCCCCGCTCTCAGTTCCTGCAGGCCTTTACCGACTTCCTGGCCTTCATGGTCCTCTTCAACTACATCATCCCCGTGTCCATGTACGTCACCGTGGAGATGCAGAAGTTCCTGGGCTCCTACTTCATCACCTGGGACCAGGACATGCTGGACGAGGACACGGGCGAGGGGCCGCTGGTCAACACTTCGGATCTCAACGAGGAGCTGGGCCAGGTGGGTCATGCCCATCCAGTGCTCGGCCTAGGTCGGTGTGGGGGTGCAGAATGCCGTGATGTGATTCCATGGGATGGCACGTGCCGAGGGAGACCAATGGGTGGCTGTGCCAAGGGGGACAGACAGTGCGTACTGAGGGACTGCCATCAGCGTGCCTGACTTGGCATTCCATTCATGGGCACGGCCCTGCAGGTCGAGTACGTGTTCACAGACAAGACGGGCACACTCACGGAGAACAACATGGAGTTCCGGGAGTGCTGCATCGATGGCCACATCTACGTCCCCCACGTCATCTGCAACGGGCAGGTGCTGCCCGACGCCTCAGGCATCGACATGATTGACTCCTCTCCAGGCTCCAGCGGGAAGGTGGGTGTGGGATTCCGGGGACGGAGGGGCCCAGGGGCGCAGGGAGATCTGAGGCTATGTGGCCGTCAGACACACGACATACTCTACGCGCTCACATGCATATTCGCATGTGAACGTGCCCCCCACACCCGGGACACAGCACTCTCAGACCCCTGCCTCCGCCTGGCTCTGCTCCCCGCACAGTGCTCCAGTGGCTCTGTGCTGTGTGCAGGAGCGGGAGGAGCTGTTCTTCCGGGCGCTGTGTCTGTGCCACACCATCCAGGTGAAGGACGATGACAGTGCTGATGGCCCCCGCAAGTCGCCTGACTCGGCCAAGTCCTGTGTGTACATCTCTGCCTCGCCTGACGAGGTGGCACTGGTGGAAGGAATCCAGAGGTGGGTGCTGGGGCTCAGCCCCCGGGGGACCTGATCCCCCGAACCCCTCATCCACCCATTCCTATTCTGCCTGCGGCCCTGGTCTCCAACCTTGCGTGCGTCCAGGACCTCTTCTTTGCTCCCTACATGGGCACTTGGCCTGGCACACGCCCAGTGTCTCAGGGCCCTCACACTGGGTTCCTGTGGTAGGGACCTGACTCTGCAAAGCTGCGGCCTTTCTGGAATCTGTGGTGCGGCCTCCCCTGCCCTCCCTCTTCTTCCTCCATCCTCTCCTCGCCCTTCCCCCCTCAGTTCCCTCTTACCACTCCTCCCTCCCTCCCCACTTCCTCAGAACAGACTTAGCCCAGGTGGCTCAGCCCTGCATACTGCCCTGTGCTTACAGGCTGGGCTTCACATACCTGCGGCTCCAGGACGGCCATATGGAGATCCTAAACCGAGACAACAACCTGGAGCGGTAAGACTACCCCTGTGTCCACGCCACATGCCTGGCTGCAGGGTCTGACCTCTGGGACCGTCCGGACAGCACAGGCCTGGTGGCACCCCAAGATCATGACCGGCTGGTTGAAGCTGGGCCCCCAAGACAGGAGCCAAAGCTCTGGGGATGGGTCTTGACACTGTCCGCCTGGTTCCTACAGACAGTGTTCTGCCACTATAAATAATATGGTGAATGAGCCCATGAGTGGCATGGAGGGCTGCATCCCTGGTTCTGGGTCCCCGACCCAGTCCCCAAGGATTGGGCTTGGCCACAGGTGCTGGGGTGACCCCTCAGCCCCACTCAGTGGAGCAGCCAGGGCCCCCAACAAGCCTCTTGGTGCCTCTTCCAGGTTCGAGCTACTGGAGACCCTGAGCTTCGACTCGGTGAGGAGGAGGATGAGTGTGATCGTCAGGACAGCCATGGGTGAGCCTCTGTCCCTCCTCTTTTCCCCCTTCCTCCCTTTCTTCCTCCTCTTCCTCTTTCCCTTCCTTCTCTTCCTCCTCCTCCTCCCCTTCTTCCTCCTCATCTCCCTTTCCTCATCTTCCTGCTCTTCAGCCTCTTCCTCCCCTTCCTCTTCCCCCCTCCCCTTCTTCCTCTTCCTCCTCTTCCTTCTTTCCCTTTCTCCCCTTCCTCCTTCCCTTCCTCCCCTTCTTTCTTCTCTTCCTCTTTTCCTTCCTTCTCCTCTTCCTCCTCCTATCTCCCCTTCTTCCTCTTCCTCCTCCTCTTCCTTTCCTCCCCTTCTTCCCTTCTTTCCCTCCCTCCTCTCCTTCCTCCCCACTTCCTCCCTTCCTCCTCCCCTTCCCCGACAGATCCCACTTAAGCACATATCAACAACACAGCATCTCTTTTGGAACTAACTCTCAGGGGAGTCTCTAGAACATACTGGAAGAGTGATGCTTACAGAGCTTGTGCTCAGCTTCTAGGAGCAGCAGCACCCCTGCCCCTTAGCCCCCACACCCCTCACAAGGAACTCTCATCCACTCACCTCTGCCCGCATGCCCCTGCCCTTCACTCCCTTCCTGCTGCCCCTACCTACCCAGGCCCCCTGACCACAAAGCCTCATTAGGGTGCAGGGAGAGCCAATGGGGGTCTTCAGCACTCTTTGAGGTGAGGGGCCTTCACCGTGGCTCCTGCCTCCCCTCCATTCCCACTGATGCTGGGAGTCCTTCTCACTGTCTGGCTCTCTCAGTTAACAGTCCCCAGGCAACAATGATGGGTCCCGACCCTCATGGCGTGGGCACCGTCACCCCCAGGCCTCAGCCTTGCTCTTCTCGTGACCCAGCTCCCCTGCCACCCTCACCCCCTTGTCCCCAGGCGAGATCTACCTCTTCTGCAAGGGCGCCGACTCCTCCATCTTCCCCCGTGTCATCGAAGGCAAAGTGGACCAGATCCGTGCGCGGGTGGAGCGCAACGCCGTGGTGAGTCGGTCCGGCCCCATGCATCTCCCCACCATTCCCAGGCCTAGGCATCAGCGTATCCCGAGGGCTGTCTGGGGAGGCCAGAGCTGGGCCCTGCCTTGAAGCAGGAGGCTTGGACCCACATGGCTCGACATTTCCCTCATCCCGAAGACATGTGTCCTCGAGGCCTGCCTGCTGCTTGGCGGTGCCTTTGTGGGTGTGCCCAGAGGCCTGGCAGGGTGAGGGCTGTGCCCCGTGTTGCCTTGAGCCCGACACTATTCTCTGGCCACGCTGTGTGGGTCCACCACCTCACCGTCAAGAGCAGGGCCAGTATGGGCTCCTTTCAGTCAAGACCCCAAAACCTTTCCCCGGAGCTGGTTCCTGTTCAACAGCTTAGAGATGGGAGCTCAGTCTGGGTCCTTCTTGCCAGATGCCACCTTCCAGGACAGACAGGCACCTGGGGCCCAGGCAGCGAGCTCAGGGCACCCTCCAGGCCTCACGGCACTCTCTAGGCACTGTTTCTGGACACTGGTAGCTACTGCTCTCTGGTTATTGGAAACCACGCCCAGAGAACAGGCATAAAGGAGTTTAGGAATGTTTTGGAAAATTCATCCCGAATGATCATAGCTAATTTGTCTCTACTTGTTGGCTCCCAGTTCAAGCTCGGGTCCCCTTGGTCCAGAGTAACTCTTGACCCCTGGTGGCATGTGTGCCCCCATAGGAGGGACTGAGAACACTGTGTGTGGCCTACAAGAAGTTCAGCCCCGAGGAGTACGTGAGCGTGTGCGAGCTGCTACAGTCGGCCAAGGTGGCGCTGCAGGACCGGGAGAAGAAGCTGGCTGAGGCCTATGAGCAGATTGAGAAGGACCTGGTGCTGCTCGGGGCCACTGCCGTGGAGGACCGGTCAGCAGAGGGCGGGCATGCCAGAGTTGAGCGGGTGCATGTGTGTGCTGAGGGGAGGGACGGCCCCTGGCTATATGGACAGCACATCTCTCACTGTGGGGAAGGACAGATTGTAGACACGGGTGAGGCCTGGCTGGGGAGCCCTGGGCTGAGGCTGCCATTCCTCCCTGCTCTGCCCTGGCCAGGCTACAGGAGCAGGCGGCCGACACCATCGAGGCACTGCAGAAGGCAGGGATCAAGGTGTGGGTACTGACGGGCGACAAGATGGAGACGGCGGCTGCCACATGCTATGCTTGCAAGCTGTTCCGCAGTAGTACCCAGCTGCTTGAGCTGACCACCAAGAGGGTGGAGGAGCAGGGGCTGCACGATGTGCTGCTGGAGCTCAGCAAGACAGTGCTGCGCAGCGGGACACTGCCCAGGGAGGACTCGGGGTAGGTGCCGGCCCCTCGGCCTGTCCACGCACCCATGGGATGGGAGGTCAGCACATAGAAAACGTGTGTGTGTGTGTTCAGGCCTATGTATGAGTAGTATGTTGGTATTGTGTGTATGTGTATATAGCCCGTACACACATATTATGAATGTATAATTATGAATGTAAAACGTGTGCAGATACAGCACATCGCAGAGATGTGTGTGCATGTGTGAACATGGGCATATGTGTCCACGGTGCATGCAGAGACATGTGTATCTGGATATGCGTTTATATGATTCAACCAACAGAGACATGTGGATATAGTTCAGCAGAGATGTGTACCTGAATATGAGTTTACATGCTTCAGCAGAGATGTGTGTACATGAATATGAGTTTTCATGATTCAACAGAGACATATGTATGTGGATATGAGTTTTCATGGTTCAGCAGAGACGTGTGTACGTGGATATGAGTTTACATGGTCTAGCAGAGGCATGTGCAGGTTCTGGGCCATCCAGATGGCAGCTGGGCGGTGGCCAGGGTACGGACTGAGGGACCCTGCTCACGCCCTGCAGGCTCTCCACGGACATGCGGGACTTCGGCCTCATCATCGACGGGGCAGCGCTGTCCTTGGTGATGAAGCCACGGGAGGACAGCAGCTCGGCGGGGAACTACCGCGAGCTCTTCCTGGACATCTGCCGGAACTGCAGTGCCGTGTTGTGCTGCCGCATGGCACCGCTGCAGAAGGCTCAGGTGGGCAGTGCCCAGAGGAGACGGCGGGGCCAGGCAGGGGCCTGCAGAGAGGCACTGGTCCTGCAAGTGTGAGTCAGACGCAACATCACGCCCAAGTCAGGGCTGGTCCACAGCACATAGGGAAGCTGCCTCCCACTGGCTGAGCCTTCCCGGTGCCACCAAGACCAGTCCGCTGGCAGCTCCCGGTCACTTGCCTGGTTTCAGTGACAATTCAGATCCAGTCTGAGGGTGTCCCCATGTCCCCTTCTCCTGGGGCTCTATCCCAGCCCCGTTCTGTGCCGTCTGGAGCAGTGCCCCAATTCTTGGTTTGGGGCTTCAGCTCCTTCCACAGGGCACTTAAACATTTGTAGAGTTACCTTTTGCATCCTCTGAGACTAGGGTGGCCTGGCCCCAGCTCCCTTCCCTGGAGACACACAGGCAGTGATAGGGACAGGAAGGTCCACATGGCTGACAATGCCCTGGACTTCAATTTGTGGGGACTGGCCCCGGCATGGGGCAGCACAGCTAGCAGTGGCCTTCTTATGTCTTCGTCTCGGTCTGTGGGTTCAGTGACCCACCCCAGGATCTGGTCCCATGCTGGGGACTGTCTCGTCCACCTGCGGGCAGTTGGACAGGACACACGCCTTTGCAAGAACAGGACCTTTTCGGCGGCTCCCACAGGCTCCAGGAGCTGTGCTTAGGCAGCCGCGTCTGGCCTCTCGTTTCTAGATTGTCAAACTCATCAAGCTCTGCAAGGAGCATCCCATCACCCTGGCCATCGGTGACGGGGCCAATGACGTCAGCATGATCCTGGAGGCCCACGTGGGCATAGGTGAGCCCCGGGGGGCATCTGCACCCGTGGCCTGAGCTCCCAGGAAGCCAGTGTGGGAGTAGGGGTCGGGGCAGCAGGATGGCCCCGCCCCTTGTCCCCTGAGGAAGGGCCCTGCTCCCCAGGGGTCATCGGGAAGGAGGGACGTCAGGCCGCCAGGAACAGCGACTACGCCATCCCCAAGTTCAAGCATCTAAAGCGGATGCTGCTCGTGCATGGACACCTGTATTACGTGCGCATCTCAGAGCTGGTGCAGTATTTCTTCTACAAGGTGGGTGTGGGGGCTGGTCTCCAGGGACCCTCAGGGTCTGCAAGGTGGGGGCATCTGGGGCCTCTGTCCTCTCTTAGGGGACTAGGTGCTTACGTGGGGTGCTTGGTGCTTATGCAGGTGATTCGGAGCTTTCCTGCGGGTCTAGAGGTGCTTTCCAGGTGGACTCTGTGGTTGTAGTGGGACTTGAGTGCTCCCTAGCTGGGACCCAGATGCCCGTCCTGAATAGAGACCCCCTCATCCCAGAAATCCCTTCCCTACCCCAGATACCCCAGAAGTGACTGGAAGGTCCGTCTGTTCGTCTGCTTTGCACTCTGGCCTCTTGCTGCATCTGTGTTTGTCCCTGAATCCGTTTTTTGTTGTTGTTGTTGTTGTTTTGGGCCACACCCGGTGATGCTCAGGGGTTACTCCTGGCTCTGCACTAGAAATCGTTCCTGCCTTGGGGACCATATGGGATGCCAGGGGCTCAAACTGCTGTCTGTCCTGGGTCAGCCGTGTGCAAGGCAAATGCCCTACTGCTGTGCTATCGCTCCAGCCTCTGTCCCTCAGTCCTTAATGAGAGGAACTGGGACCCGGGGGCACTCCTTGAGCCCTATGCCCTGTGCCCTGGCTCACTGCTTCTTCTCTTGCAGAACGTCTGCTTCATCTTCCCCCAGTTTCTCTACCAGTTCTTCTGTGGCTTCTCCCAACAGGTGAGTCCCAGTGTCCACCCTCATAGGGATCATCACACCCACGTGGGGTGCGGGGCAGCAACACTGCTCATGGGACTCCCCACCTGTGCCATTGGGGCTGGGGCCAAGGTGGCTGGTCCAGGGGTGAAGGTGTCAGCAGGGGTGGCGGGTGTTGGGGTGCCGGGTTCTGGGGTTCAGTCTCTGTTCTGCCCGACGGGGATGTTGTGAGGCCTCATCCCACCGCAGCTGGCATCCCATCCCACGTGGCCTGGCACATCCAGTATCTACACACCCCCTCTCACCTGAGCCCAGAAAGTTGTTTTCAGGCCGGGCATGTCCCCCTTCCTGGCACTCACTCTGTCAAACTCAAAAGCTTGTGGCCCACCTGGGTCAGGGCAGCCCCAGACCCCCGTCTATGTGCTGCTCTGCAGGAGAGTGGGGGCAGCCCTGGCAAGCTAAGAGGGGGGAGGGTCCCCACATGTGCCACAGCCCGTCAGGTACTGAACTCGGCTCTGTCACGAAGCATGTCCCCACACACATCCTGTCACGGGCCGGCTCTCGCTCTCTTCCTCACAGACCCTGTACGACACGGCCTACCTGACACTCTACAACATCAGCTTCACGTCTCTGCCCATCCTCCTGTACAGCCTGATGGAGCAGCACGTCAGCACCGACACACTGCACCGGGACCCAACGCTGTACAGGTGAGCACGACGGGGGACAACACAGCCACTGGCCCTGACACTGGGATCCCCGGGCTGGGCATTGGCACTGTGCGGGGTGGGGCCAGTGTGTGAGTGGTGTGTGCATGTGTGTTTGTGTGTGTCTTCATAAATGTGTACATGTGTTTGTGCGCGTGTGTGGGTGTCTATGAGTGTGTGTACATGTGAGCATATGAGTGTACGCACGAATGTTTGCATCCATGTGTGAATGTGTGCACGTGTGTGTCTGCATGTGCGGGCGAGTGTGTGTGGGGGGGTGTCTACGAGTATGTGCACATGTGAGCATACGAGTGTACGGATGGTTGTGTGAATGTGTACATGTGAGTGTGCGTGTATCTGTGCAAGTGTGTATGTACGTCTGCCTGTATGCATGAGTGAGCATGCGTGTGTGTGTACTGTGTATGTGTGAGTGTATGGGTGTGTACGGGGTCTGCATGAACGTGTATACGTTCGTGTATGTGTGTATATGCACACATGTGTGCACGTGCGTGCTGTGCCCCAGGGAGTAAGACTGCCGGCTACTCTGCTCAGCACCCTGAGAACCCGAGGCCCAGAGCCCTGCCACCCACCCATCCCCTGCCCACTGCACCCAGCTCCGGCTTCCTGGTTCTTGAATCAGTTCAGTAAGGATGGAGTAGATCCTGGTGTACCTAAAGAAACCATCTCGGTTCTGATGGTTCCCTCTCCCTGCTATTCATGTGGACCTGGTCTCCTCTTGAAACCTGGCATGGGTGTCTACAGCATGCCTGCTCTGCTGCACATGCCCCACATGCATCTGTGTTTGCATGCATCTTGTGTGTGCACAGAGCCCCATATGTCTTAAGGGTATGTTCACATATGTACATGTGTCCTTGTGCCCGGGGCTGGAGCAACAGTACAGCAGGGAGGACATTTATTTGCCTTGTATGCAGCCCACCCAGGGTTCAATCCACAGCATCCCATCATGTACCCTGAGCACTGCCGGGAGAGAATCCTGAGCACAGAGTCAGGAGTAACCCGGAGCACTACGAGGTGTAGACCCCCCCAAAAAATGTGTCCCTGTGCTTCAGTGTGGACCTGTGTCCCATGCCTTATGTCTCATTGTGCACACGCACGCTTGTGTTTGTGTGTGTATGTGCATCCATGCCCACGCACGGGCCGCTCTGACCGGCAGCGTGTCTGTGGCAGGAGCCAGAGAACCGGGCGCTGTGGACCCTTGTGCCCCGAGAAGCGAGTTCGGGCCTGCAGTGTGGCCTGCGACTGTCAGCATCAGACCAAACTCTGGGGGCTCAGAGTCGGAGAGGAGCATCTGAGAAGGGCTGTTCCTGAGCATCCTTAGGGTGGGCCCATAGGGAGCCGCCTCCCCGGGGATCCCCAGGGTGCTATGGCCACCACCGTCTGCCCTGTGTGCGTGGGTTCCGCTCCAGCTCCGTGCCAGTTCTCCGTTCCAGGCTGCCCCAGAACCTTCTGGACTCTGCGTGGTGGGACGGGAGGCAGCAGTGGGCATTGGGTGGGAGAGAAGGTCCACTGGGATGGCGCTTGTCTCCGGGTTCGGAGGCAGTAGCTTGCTGAGGCCCCACATTAGCTCCTTGTGCCTGCAGGGACATCGCCAAGAATGCTCTTCTGCGCTGGCGCGTCTTCATCTACTGGACCTTCCTGGGAGTCTTTGACGCCCTGGTCTTCTTCTTTGGTGCTTACTTCATCCTCGAACACACAACTGTGGGCAGTAGCGGGCAGGTGAGTGTGGATGCAGGGTGGCCTGGGCCAAGAGAGAGGGAGGCGGTGCCACAGGGCCCCTCGTGGGGACAACCATGCTGGGGCTCAGGGAACTGGCAGCCATGGTGACCAGCCTGGCCCAGGTCTGCCAGTACTTAGCCCACTGGGCCTGTATCTGGGGCACCACTCCACAGCCCAGTGTGCACAAGGGTGCAGTTGCAGCCCTAGAGCACCCAAAAGCATCCGTCTGAGTGAGCAGCTTGGGGGTGACATCCCAGTGGAACACTTTATTTTGCATCTTTTTCTCTCTTCTTTGCTTCCCTATCCAAGACACTGCCCCCCAGCACGCACATGGTAAGGCAGCTGCCCTGGTGTGTCCGTTTGTGGTGCTTGGCCGAGATCTTTCTCAGAAATGTTCTCACCCTGCCCGTGTGTGCTGTGCAGTGGAACCCAGATCTCTAGAACCTTCCTTGTCTTTCTGTCTCTGTGGTCTCCTGTGCCCCCAGCCCCAGCCTCTGTCAACCTTTGTCCTGTTGACATGAGGAGTCCCAGGAGGAGGGGCTTGGGGTGCCCTGGGTTGAGATTATGGGTTGAAGTTCTGCATGTGATGCAGTGGCTGGCTCCCAGGTCCACACTGCCTGTCCCCAGGGGTCGGGCAAGGGGATCCAGACGCTTAGCACCTGGGAGTCCAGGCACTTGGAGAAGGGCAGTGTGGAGGCGACTGAATAACTGCCTTACCCAGCCATGCCAGGCATACCCAGGTCTGCTCTGACATACTCAGCTATACCCAGGTATACTTTACCAGCATACTCAGCTATACTCTGGCATTCAAAGCCATATCCGGGCTACCCAGCTATACTTAGACCATATATTCAAAGCCATATCCAACCAAACCTAGGTATACCCAATAGTATCCAGCCATACCCAGCCATCTAGTCAAACCCAGTGACATTCAGGTAGATACTCAACAGCATATTCAGGCAGACTCAGCCCACTCTCAGCCATCCCCAGTCTTACCTGGTCAAAGCCACTCAAAGCCAGCTATACTCAAGGATTCAAAGCCATACTTAACCAAGGCATACTCAGTGATGTTTGAGTAGACCCAGTTACACTTCACCATGCTCAGCCATACCCAGTATCCCTAACCATGCTCAGCCATGCCCGGGTATAACCAGCTATGGAGCCAGAGTCATGGGACAGGTGTTCAGGGTCTCTCCAAAACCCAGCAGACAAGCCCCGAATTCCCACTCAGTTGGCGCCCCAGAATCCACCCATGGTGCCCTGTGTTGTGCTCCCCGTAGGCCTCCCCACATCCCTACTCTGCCCAACCCCTCTCCCATGGCCCTGCCAAGCTGAGTTCTTCCTTCTAGACTCGTGTTCTAGGCTCAGAGCTATGAGCCGAGGGTCTGAGCTGAGGTGCCCTGGACTGGGGGCGTCCGGCTGCAGCATTGAAGGCCACACTCGAGTGGGCGTGAAGGCCGCAGCCCTGGAACCACCTCTTCCTGCCCCTATCGACTGTCTAGGGCTGGAGGCTAGAGCAGCTGGGCGGCCGTTCCCAACAGCAGGTCTGCCCTCCCAGTTCCTGGTGCCCCACGGTCTGTTAATTGGTTGGCTTCCACTTTCAGAGAAGTTTCCTCCGTGTTTGCCTGTGGGTGGTGGCCGGCAGACCCCCTGCTGGGGTTTGGTGCATAGCCCTGCCCTCCCGGAATTCTCCGATGAGCACGGTCAGGGTGGGACTGTGCAAAGCAAGCCCTGCCGGCCACAGGTCAACTCTGGGACAGCGATGCAGGACACTGGGCCCTGGCCTCCAGAAGAAGCCGCCAAGGGGGCTGCGGTGGTCATGGGGCAGGTCACATACCCTGCCCCATGGAGTTGGTTCAGCACCACTTGGAGCCCGTCTGTCTGCCTGTCTGACTGACGGGCCCTCCAGCAGAGTGCGTGAGGCCTTTCCTGCCCAGCCACCTGTGCCTATTCTACCACCACCAGTGCCAGGGGCCTAGCAAGGGCAAGCTGCTGGGTCCTCAAAAATGGGAGAGATTTCTAGGACTCTCTACTTGGAGTCAAGGGTATATCCTGGGGACCCGTCCTCACCCACATATGCAACTCACCCTCACACAGCCACGGGCCTGTTTCCCGCAGGTTTTCGGCCACTGGACGTTTGGGACGCTAGTGTTCACCGTGATGGTGTTCACGGTCACTCTGAAGGTACGACTCAACTCTGCTTCCCAGCTGTGTCCTGGGTGGGCCCCAAGCTTGAGGCCAAGGAGTAGGCAGCCCACCTAGAGTCCCTGACATGGAGCAGGGTGGAGAAAGGCCCAATCAGGGCCCCGTGGCCAGCACAGGCTGCCCACATGAAGGGACAGTGCATGGTGGGACCTCTTAGCCCATCAAGTCTGGCTCTTGCAGTCGCCTCCCACCTGCTGTGGTCTCCCAGGACCCACCAACAGGGTGCTCCCTCCTCAACAGACCTCCCAAGTGGGGCCCGGGGCCACTCCCGGCTGTATGGGCACAGGCCCCTGGGAGTCGACGATCTGGGGTGGGCATTTCAGTGTTTTCTGTTTCTCTCCCCACACGCCTGGTGATTGTCCCTCAGCTGGCGCTGGACACGCACTACTGGACGTGGATAAACCACTTTGTCATCTGGGGATCCCTGCTGTTTTACGTCGTCTTCTCCCTGCTCTGGGGAGGGGTCATCTGGTAGGCAGCCTCTCACCCCATCCCCGACCTGCTCACCCCTTTCCCCTTGTTTTGTTTTGTTTTGGGGTGCAACAGCATGTCTGTGTGCTGCTGGGGTGGAAACAGCAGTGCTTATTCACATGGAAGGTTTCAGAAGGCCTTGTTGAGAAAGAGCCTCAGTTTCTCCAGCCTCAGTTTCCTCATCCCCTGGAATGAGGGATAGGCTGGCAGCCGGGGGCCCTGGGAGGAATTTATGGGATGAGGGCTACGTGTGGCCGGCAGCCAGCTAGGGTAGATACCTGGTCATCCCTCCATGTGGTCTGAGCTCCCCAGCCTGGGTCCATGGGCAAGGTGGAAAGTGGAGTGGCAACAGCTGAGTCTGCTCATAGCAAACCCTGTGAGGAGAGCACTATGGGAAGGGCTGCAGGAGGCAGAGCTGGACCTGCCAGGCCTACAAGACTTACTTGCTTCTCCCCTGCACTGACACGGTGGCCTGCCAGGATGTCCCATCCCACAGTGACCCTTCCAAAGCCCGGGATGGAATCTCCTCAGACCCTGACCTGGCAGCACCTGTGTCCCTGTTGCAAGGAGGGCATTCCTGAGGCAGTTCAAGGACAGGCCTGGCTGACAAGAACCCACAGGCAGGACCCTCTCCTCATGGCGTCTCCTCAGTCCCGTCACGCCTGGCACTCACAGCAGCTCCAGGCAGGCGGGTTCTGCACTGAGCCCACCACTGATCCTGGTGACTTGAGTATGGGATAGGGAATATGAGAATCTTGTTGGGGCCCAAGCCCATCAACCCAGAGAAGATTCCCACATGAAAGGGGACCTTGAGAGAGGCAGGGCTCCCCTGAAGATGCTGTCCTGTAAGGGCTCCCAGGAGAGGCTCCCTGAGACACTCTGTGTGGGTCTCTCCTGAGACACACTACCCTAAGAGTGACTCCTTGACACTCCGGTCAGGGGCTCTCCCCTATGAGGAGCTTCCCTGAAAGAGACTTTCCTGAGAGGGACCCCCCTGTGAGGAGCTCCCAGAGACTCATACTGAGAGGGGTGCCCCTGAGACTCCCTGTGAAGGGTTCCCCTCAGAGATCCCTGTGAGGGCCCCCCCGAGAGACACTACCCTATGAGTGATTACTGACTCCCTGACACTCCTGTCAGGGGCTTTCTTAGGAGGGGCTCTCCTGAGAGACTCCTCTGTGAGGTGCTCCCAGAGAGAGACTCCTCTAGGAGGGGCTCCCAGAGACTCTCCTGAGAGGGGCGCCCCTGAGAGACTCCCTGTGAGGGGTTCTCTCAGAGATCCCTGTGAGGCATCCTCTGAGAGATGCCCTTGTGAAGGTCTCCCTGTGAGGTGTTCAGTGGCCCGAAGCGTGTGTTCTGTACAGCTAGGCAGCTCGTTCCCCCTTGTTCCTTCAGCTCCCCTTTCCCATCGAATGTTGCTTTCTGACTGGCCCTGACCCTCCCCTGAAAATACCCAGCGGACTCATTGTTGGCTCAGGGTCCCCAGGTCCTTACTTGCTGCGTACACTTCGGGGAGCCCAGGGGCCCCCATAGCCCAGACCCGGAGGAGCCATCTGTCCTTGCCTGGTCCACCCTTTTCTGTCCCTCAAGATTCCCTTGAGTGGGCCTCCCCAGCACCCAGGGTGGGGTGGGGGGCTCTACTGGGAGCCTGGCGTGGCGCCAGGGCAGCAGAAGTGAAGAGACAGATGAGGACGGAGCCCGGTGTTCTCCCGCAGGCCCTTCCTGAGCTACCAGCGGATGTACCACGTATTCCTCCAGATGCTTTCGGGCGGCCCCGCCTGGCTGGCCATCGTCCTGCTCATCACCGTCAGCCTCCTCCCCGACGTGCTCAAGAAAGTGCTGTGCCGCCAGCTGTGGCCCAGCGCCACAGAGCGGGTGCAGGTGGGCAGGGCGGCGGGTGGAGGAGGGTACAGGGCTGGGGTGGCCCCTCAGGGCACAGGTGAGCCCTCTGCAGACGGGTTGCTGCTGGGGCCCTGGGGTGTCTCCTGAGAGAGCCCATCCGTCCAGCAGATGCTGGCCAGTTCCCCTGAGACCCGGAGGCTGTGGACACAGCCTGCTGTCCTGCTCCCTCCCAGTCACGACCCCAAAACTAGTGAAGGGAGGGGGTTTCCCATGACCTCAGGCTGGCATGACTCCTCCCCATGACCGCAGGGCACCCCACATCCTCTGTGACTCCAGGGAGTGCTGCCCATGACCTTGGGTACCTCTGTCTCCTGTGTCCACAGATGCCCCTCCCCTGTGACCTCAGATCCTCCATGATCTCAGACCCCCATCTCCCCAAAACCTCAAAGTATCTCTGTCTCCCGTGTCCACGGGGCACTCCCCACCCACCCATGACCCCAGCCCCCCTCTCTCCAAGCCCTCAGGAGTGGTTGTGTGGAAGTCAGTGTCACCCCAGGGGAGCCCAGCTGCCTGCTCCACTGTCCCCTGGGGTTGAAACTGCACTCAGCTCAGCCCCGTCAGACTGGGTGCTCGGGGCCCTGCAGGACAGGATGTATCCGTGTCGAGGTGCCATGACTGACCGTTCTGTGTCTCCTTCCTCTCTTCCTTCTTTCCTTTCTCCCGCCTCCTTCCGGCTGCCACAGACCCGGAAGCAGTGCCTTTCTGCCGAGCAGCCTGCAGTCTTTATGCTCTCGCAGACCTCCGGCAGTCTCGCTTTCTGAGCACAGGTGACGCCTCCCCGGGGCCTGCGGGCCTCCCGCCACCCGCCCGCAAAGCACTGAGCCCTGGCCTAGTCCCTCCAGACCCTGGGGAGCTGGTTGCTGTGAAGCAAGCCTTGTTCTGCTCTAGATCAACCTCTCTCCACCTTTCTAACCTTGCACAGTGGTCCTGCCCCACTCGGTTGGCCAAGTGTCACACCTGGTTCCTTTCTGTGATTTCACCTGTGGCCCTGCATTATCCTTGTGAGACGCTCAGTCGCCCACAGAGGGGTTGAGGCATCCACTGTGTGGGGCTGTTTATGAAGCGTTTCTCTCAGGGGCTTGAGACCCACCCCAGCCTCTCTCAGCTGGCCACCTATCCCACACAGCACATGGTCTCCAGACCACCGCCCCAGCTGCTTTCCCATGCGGCCTTGGGAAAGGCCTTTTCTGCCAGCCACTGGGCCCCACACACGCACACATTTTCACTAAGACCATAGTGTATCCTGGCTAGCACCGTCACCCTGGGCTGTGCCGATGTACCTGATAACTGTCGAGACATGGCTCCCAGACCAGGTTCAGGGGGTCAGGGGAGGGCAGGTGGCCAGGGATCCCGGACAGCTCAGTGAGGATGCGTCTTTGCCCAGAGTCTGGCATGGGCTGCAGATTTTTCTGTGCGGGCACTTGAACCCAGACTGTTCTGGGTCTCTGTCCCAGGTCTGGTTCTAAGGCTCCAACACGAGCCTCTATCCTTATGCCACTTTTTCCACTCCTACCTCTGCTCCCTCTTCCTCCATGGGAATTCGGGGTGTCTCACCACCTACAGCCTTAATGGCAGGAGGACCTAGATTCCGGGGTCAGATGGGGAATGGGCCCCGTGGAACAGAGCCAGCCAGCAAGCAGTGTGGCCGGGATGGGCCCTGTCTGGCTGGCTAGGATCTCAGTGTTGTCCTGTTTGCAGACAAGTGAGAGATTCAGATCGACGGCCCAGGCCCTGCCCCACAGCGACTGGCCCCTGCTGAAGGACTTCCTGGTGCGGCCGAGGCAGGACTAGCTGGAAGCAAGGGAAGGGGCTGCAGGCTCTGTGCTGTGCCCGCCCTGCCTCCTGGTCTGCTGCGCTGCGCTTCTGTGCCCATCTCCACCAGGCGCGCCCGCCCTGCAGTCCCATCCAGGCTCGCAAGCAGCGGTGCTGGGCATCGGCCTGGGAGGCGGGACCCCACGCCTGGTGCTCTCTGTGGCTGGATGACTCAGCGATGCCCCTCGTCTATGTGGCGGCGTGTGGGAAGGCCCGCAGATGCTGCTGGAGGTTTAGGACACGTGGCCTGTGGGGGGCCTGGTGTCCTTTATGCCACTCAACTCTACAGTCTGACCCCTGCCCTGGCCCCTGTGCTGGACACTTGCAGAACTACAGGACACTCGAAGCTGGACCCCTTGGCCCTTGCCTGGCCAGTGGTTTGGGTACCCTGTCCCTTGGGGGGTCTCCGGGCTGCACCATCAGTGCTGACATTTCTGCTCCTGTCCTGACAGCACTAGCTTGGTCCAGGACCATCGCCCAGACCCTCCCACTCCTGTCTTCCTCCCACAGCGCCCAGGCCAGCCCTGACAGTGATGCTGGCTGGCAGGGAGACGCCAAAGTCCCCGAGTCGTCGCTGCCAGGGACTGGTAGGGGCGGACAACAGCTGCTTCGAGAGCCACACAGACAACCCCTGTGTGTGCTTATGTCCCCCACATGTTCCCAGCGCCCTGGTGACCTGGGACTGGCAGGAAAGGCCGCACCCACTGCCCTCATCAGCACATTCAGGGACTGGTCGCAGGCGTCACCCTGCCCTGACCGCAGCTTAACCTGTCGGGCCCCTCCTCAAGCAGCGCAGCGGCACGTCTGAGAATGTAGCATCCCATGGTCTGTTTGGGGAAGGGTGTGCACGCACGGAGGGAGGATCTGGGCACCCCCAAAGCCCGTCCCTCACCCTCACCGCACGTCCGACCCTTCTGGAACACTCCTGGCTGGTGTGGGTCCCCTTGGCTGGCCACGGGGGCTGGAGGCTCACTGCGTTGCCCCTGAGCATCCCTTACCCTCTTCTGTCCCTGAATTTCTCTCTAGAAACAGCCTCTTTGACGTATTATAGCCTTAACGGTCCTTAGGAAGACATTTCAGTTTGAGCAGTGAACGTCAGAGGAGGACGTACATCCCAGGACCCTGAATCACACAGTGCTGGGGAAGGGACGAGTGCTCTTCCAGAATGATCCACACAGGGCGCTCTGCGGGTGGCTGTGTCCCGGAGTCCGAGAGGAGGGTGCCATGGCCAGGACAGGAGAGGGTCACCACATACCAAAGATCAGGACCCCAGCATTTGGCCTTGGGGGATCCGAGGCGGCGGCAGTCCAGGGTGTTGCTGGTGCCGGGTGGGTCCCTTGCTTGTCCTCGTCCACGCAGGGTGCCCGGCTGCCCGCGCTGGCCTGTCTGCAGATGGCCGTGCAAGTTCATGTGTGTTTCGTTGACAGACGATCCGTAATGTATTTTTTTAGACCTCCTACAGTTGCCTTTGCACTGAAATATTTTCATAAGCAGTTTCTATCTCTGATTCCTTTGTGGACACGCCACGTCTGATTTCCGGACTCTGTCGTTAAAGCTCTTTATTTTTTTAAGTTGAGGACACTGAGCCCGTGGTGAAGCTGAGGACAGCACCAGGCGAGTTTCCTTGGGGGGTGGCACAGGTCTGGCCCTCACGGCTGCTGCCACACTTCTCGTCCCTGCCAGTTTGGTTTCGTCCCCTCTTTCAGCCTTAAACTCAAGCCCGCGCAGGGCATCATGCATGCCCTCGCTCCCGTCAGCAGCGGTGATGGCCCCGTCCTGGACTCTCAGAAGGTTGATGTAGTTGCAAGGCCTGTGTGCAGAGTCACAGCTGGGTTCCTGAGAGGAGCTGTGCTGTCTCGGGGGCCCGTCCCTGCGCAGCCTTTGAGGAAACAGGCCCATCCTGCTGGGCCATCATTTGGGAGAAGGGCCAGTCCCAGGACAGCCAATGTTATTGCCTTAACTCGCCTTAAAGCACGTCCCGGCACTCAGAGTCCCCTAAACCCTCAGCAGGGCTGGACTGAGCCTCCAGTTCCACCTTCCCTCCACTCTCACATGCCCCCGCCCTGCCTGTTCCTTGGGGTTCCATGACCTGGTCCCCTGGCCCCCTCTCTT
>PVKC010013411.1:0-22972 GCA_004027635.1 Crocidura indochinensis | reverse complement strand
ACACAAAGAAAAGAAAAGAAAATCATCTGGATATGGCCATGAAATGAATTTTCAACTGGATCCTACACCATTCACTGAAAGGCTCCTCGGACCGCCTCTCCAGCTCGGCCAATTCAAGGAGGCTTTTTATGCATGCAAATTATACAATGTTCTGTACCTGAATCTACACTGTAAAAAGCCTGCTCAGATTGGCCAGAGTCAGAGAGGAAGTCTATTACAGTATAACCTTTGAACCTTTGCTTGTTGTGATTAGCTCACTGTGGTACATACAGTTGCAGCACAGGAACATTCTGTCTTATACAGCAAATATAGGCCTAAACCTATGTCTTAACTGTAAAATTAGGGGGTCATCTTATTCGCCAGAAAAATACACAGATTTCTACACAGACCAGATCCAAATGTCTTATTTTTCCAGGCTCATGCCTGGAGATAGAGTGTACTATTGATTTTTGTAACTCCCTTATCTCCAACAGGAGTAATTGCTCAGTTATCAGGATAATTATAATGGGTTTATTTACAAAACAACCTGCACTATTGTGCCTTTTGAACACTGCTCTTATCAAAGCAAGGCTCAGAGTAGCCTCTCTTTGTTGTTTGTTTGTTTGTTTTTGTTTTGTTTTGTCTTTCGACTTTTGAGCCAAACCCAGCAGTGCTTAGGGGATTTACTCCTGACTGAGTTTAGAAATAGCTCCTGGCAGGCTCAGGGGACCATCTGGGATACCAGAAATGGAACCCTCACCCATTCTGGGTTGGTCTGTGCAAGGCAAACACCCGACATCTGTGCTATCACTCTGGCCCCAGAGCAGTTTGTTTTTTTTTTTGGGGGGGGGGGCCACACCCGGCGGTGCTCAGGGGTTACTCCTGGTTGTCTGCTCAGAAATAGCTCCTGGCAGACACAGGGGACCATATGGGACACCAGGATTCAAACCAACCACCTTTGGTCCTGGATCAGCTGCTTGCAAGGCAAACGCCACTGCTATCTCTCCAGGCCCAGCAGTTTTTTTTTATTAAGATTTGATCCTGGGGGCCGGGCAGTGGCGCTGGAGGTAAGGTGCCTGTCCTAACCTAGGACAGACCTCGGTTCAATCCCCTGGTTCCCCATATGGTCCCCCGTGCCTGCCAGGAGCGACTTCTGAGCGCATAGCCAGGAGTAACCCCTGAGCGTCACCGGGTGTGGCCCAAAAACCAAAAAAAAAAAAAAAAATTTTGATCCTGAAATAATAGTCCTGCCAATTCCAAGTGAGGAAGTTGAATGCAAATTACCTCTCAGAGCCTTATCAGATTTTTCAGATGTATACTTTCATTATCCTGCTGGAAAGGCCTGGGTTTTGTTTTGTTTTGTTTTGTTTTCAGAAGGACACATTTTTTAATTTCTTTAATTATTTGTCCCTACTCTATACATGACACCTCCTGTTTTACATTGACAGGTAAAGGCAGTATCACTGATCCTTTACTGACCACAATAGTGTCCACAAATTACAAGTGGACAACTTGTAATTCCGTTCAACAATTGGAATTTGGTATTTTAAATTACTTACTATCACATGTTTCAGAGCCATGCAAGGTAATAATCAACTCAGCTTAAGTGGTAGGTTTGTTGCCAGGCATAGTAACTGCCTCTTTAAATGTTCAGAACCAGGTTGTTCAATATTTGCTTCATCAATTACAAGTCCTTCAACAAAAGTATTCTGAGCCAATCTTCACTCACATAAGAGCCCATTCTGGCCTCCCAGGACTGATGGCTCAAGGAAATGAAACTGCTGATAAATATTAGCCATGTCAATATTTAAATTACTTGTAGAAGAATAGAGAAGCTTCCGAGGCTTTAGGGCTGCAAGCTACAGATCCCCAAGTCTGCCAGGGCCCAGTGTTACAAGGCTGGAAGGAGTCCCTGGGGCCTAGCTGTCAAATGGGGCCTCGAACCCACCCAGGGATGCCAGCATATAGCAACCACCCTTTTATAATTGAAAGAGTGAAAAGAGAAAAAACTTAGTACACATTTTATTCTCCTGGTGTCTGAGGCCTGCTACTGCTGCCAGGGATTTCAGAGAGAGGAAGAGAGAAAGATACAGAAATTCACCAGCCAGAAGTAGCTGGGGGAGGCCAGGATTCAAAAAAGGAAAGAAAAGTGAATAGATACAGAGTAGGCAACATTTCTCCAATGTTTTATTTCTGCCTGCTCTTTCTGAAAGCCAGCAGGTGCTACTCTGATCATTATTATGGGATTCCCCCTCAACAATCCAAGTTTCTCTTTTTATACTGGCATGATAAGAAAGCATGTCCAGGTTCAACAGTCATTACAGTAGGGGTATCAAAGGGGCATGTCCAAGCCTAACTACCACCGAAGAATATGCAACACTCAATACAAACACCTCCCATGATTGTGAACCATCATTATTCCATGTCACCAAAAATCTTGAATATTTGAGATTTTTATGCATTTATCTTTGCCTTTGACATCTACAAATATCACACGTTGCAGGATTGCCTTAAGTTATTTTTCAAAGAAGAACTGAGAGCAATAATAGGGTTTATTATAGTCACTACCGCACACAGCAGGTCAGAAATTTGGAAATTGCCACCTGTGCTTTTGACAGCAAGTTGATGAAAAAAAAAAAACTACAGACCTATGTAGTTTAGTTTAGAAAAGATTTGACTTGCCATAATATGCTATGGATTCTAAGAACAACCCTGAAGAATACAACATATTCTCTGTTTCAAACCATTATGGTGAAATGAAAAAGGGTCATTGCACAGCCTATTGTAAAAATGCAGCAAGACAACATTGGTTTGAATTTGATGATCAAGAAATTTTAGAAATCTCCAATTCATCTGAAATCTTCAGCAGCTTATATTCTTTTTTTTATACTTCAGAGACCTACAGCTATAAATTTAGCTGTTTAGATTATGTAAGTGTTCAACTGACTGCTTTTAATAGATGTCTATAATGATATTCTTTTTTTTTTTTTTTTGGTTTTTGGGTCACACCCGGCAGTGCTCAGGGGTTACTCCTGGCTCCATGCTCAGAAATTGCTCCTGGCAGGCACAGGGGACCATATGGGGCACCGGGATTCGAACCGATGACCTTTTGCATGAAAGGCAAATGCCTTACCTCCATGCTATCTCCCAGGCCCCTATAATGATATTCTAATACATTCATCAACATATACAGCTGTATGTTTGGGAGCCATGCTCTCTCACTACAGTGCTCACTACAAGAATGTTTTAGTGTTTTAATTTCAATAAGATTATTTTTCTAATGACCTTTTAATGTTTTTTTTATCACAGTAGTCCCTGGAGATATAGGTAGAATGCCCGAGTTTTGCTTTATAGTGCAATATTTCCATTAGATTTCTAATACAGTTCTCATTATACTGTCTTAACAAATATTCTAAATTATTCATTTTCATTTGATTATGTCTGCTTATATGATCTTATGTTTTTCACCACAGATATCCTCGGAAAAGACATCTATAGTCCATAAACTCTTGCTCCAGTGCTCAATTATTGAATGCTTTTGCAATTTCTTTTCTTTTTTTTGGGGGGGGGCACACCCGATGACGCTCAGGGGTTACTCTTGGCTATTCGCTCAGAAGTCGCCCCTGGCAGGCACGGGGGACCATATGGGGAACCGGGGGATCGAACCGGGGGATCGAACTGCAGTCCGTCCTAGGTTAGCGCAGGCACCTTATCTCCAGCGCCACCGCCCGGCCCCCTGCAATTTATTTTCAATTAAAGCTAGTTTAGTATTATATCATATGTCCTTGTTTTCAGTTTGCTTTCATGAAAGGAACTTGGATAATCTAGTTCTGTAATATGATACTCCATGGTGAAAAATCCTTTTACAGTGCTCATTGCCACATTACTTAGTATCCTAGATTTGAAAATTATGATTGTTTTGAGAATGTTATTTGTTGGGTGAAAATGTTGTTGAGTAAATCCATCCTTCCTTCTCTGTCTGTCTCTTCCCTCTTCCCTCTTAATTTCTTTTCTGTGTATCTATTCTGTAAATCTACTGCATCTTCTTCTTTGTGTATATATTTCTTATTCTTATTATCTATTAGTCTCTCTGTCCCAGCTCTTCTTATTCTCTATACGTCTTCTTTCTGCCAGGGCCCTTTTTCTCTCTCTTTCTGCCAGGGACCTTTTTCTCTTTCTTTCTGCCAGGGACCTTTTTCTCTTTCTTTCTTCTCTGAATAAACTTATATCTTCCTTTCTACTTATCTATTTCTTCTTCTCTTTGTATCTATCTTATTCTTCTCTGTCTAATCTACTGTATCTTCTCTGTATAACCATATTTTTTATTCTTATTCTCTATTCGGGCGCCATTTGTGGGATGAAGATGTGGCTGAGCCCACTACTAATATATTCAGGGTCCCCAAATACCTTCCAAATTGAGTGACCAACTCCCATTCTCTGTGAGACCTTGGCAATAATCGTCCGCAATAAATGATTTACACAAAGAGGTTTGGGGGGACAAAAGGTTTGGCCAAAAGAGCCTAATTCTCCCTGGTTTGATCTCTCTCTCCTCTCTGTCTGTCTCTGTCTCTTTTTCTGTCTCCCTGTCTTTGTCTTCTCTTCTTTCCCTGTCTCTGCTCTTCTCTTTTAATCTTCTGACTTTTGTCCCTGTCTTTGCACTTTCTCTCTCTTCCCCTCTTTCCTTGTGTCCCTTCCCCCCTTTGATCCTCTCTCTCTAACTGTCACTCTTCAACTGTCACTGTCCAGCTGTCTCCTTTGGCATCCCCTTCAAAGCTTCTTTATTTATTAATACAAAATAAATACTCTACAATAAATAAATAAATAAATATTCTACAATTCCCCCTTTTTAGTAAACATAAACAATGCAACAATATATGACTCACAAATCCTAAGCAAAACCTTCATGAAATATATGACATTAATTACAATATACGTTTACAATCAATACAAATTTTAAAGCAAAAATAACTCTCAAATGTAAAACCACTGAAAAATATTTTTTAAAGCAGAGTTGAGTAAAAAGCATCCTTTGGGAAAGTATCAACAGTACAACAAAGTCTTTAACCTCAAGTTGTTATGTCACAAAAAAATTCCTAAAAATAACAATTAAGAAGAGGGAGAACAATACACAGTCCTTTGAAGTCCAATGCAAGTTGAAATGATGAAACAGGGTGCTTCTAGATGTCCAGAGTTTAAAGTGGTTCAAACTAAAAGTTCAGTCCGAAATTTCCAAAGTCGAAGTCCAAGTTCAAGCCAAAAGTCATTTTCAGAAAATTAGTCCTCTTGTATAAGGTTTTTCTTTTTGAAACTTTTTCAATTAAGGCCCTCCATCAATTTTTGATGAGGCTGGGGCCTTTGAACAAAGGATTTTAGGCTACAAAGTTTCAGTTCTAAGCCATGGATGGGTGTGATCCAAGTTTTCCCCTCTTCTGTTTTAATGACCCGTGTGCCCCTGGAAGGGGTCGCGGCCATCTTTAAACATGGCTGCACATGGCCCAGGGTTTGGGGCTCAGTCCATCCGAAAAAAGCCAAAAGTAAACTGAAAAGCAGAAATCTCACCATTATCGCTGTTTTCTTGGGTTCAGGATTCAAGCCAGAGTTCGGATGCCAAAATGTTGCACGAAAATGTTGTGGAGTCAATTCATCCTTCTTCTCCGTCTGTCTCTTCCCTCTTCTCTCTTAATTTTTTTGTTTTAATCTCTTTTTGGGGAGGGTTCTTCTTATTCTCTATCTTTTCTTTTTCCTTATCTTTCCTAATCTTTCTTTCTGTCTGGACCCCTTCTTCTTATTCTCTATGTATTTTCTTTTTCTCTTCTTCTCTGAATAAACTTATATCTTCTTTTCTGCTTATCTATTTCTTCTTCTCTTTGTATCTATCTTATTCTTCTCTGTCTAATTTATTGTATCTTCTTCTCTGTATAACCATATTTCTTATTCTTATTCTCTATTAGTCTTTCTTATTCAGCTTCTTTTTTTTTTTTTTTTGGTTTTTTTGGGCCACACCCAGTGACTCTCAGGGGTTACTCCTGGCTATGCACTCAGAAGTCGCCCCTGGCCTGGGGAACCATATGGGGCACAGGGGATCGAACCGCGGTTCATCCAAGGCTAGCGCTGTAAGGCAGGCACCTTACCTGCAGCGCCACCGCCCGGCCCCATTATTCAGCTTCTTAGTCAGCTCTTCTTTCTCTATTAGTCTTTCTTATTCAGCTATTCTTATTCTCTATACGTCTTCTTTCTGTGGGCCCTTTTCCTTATTCTCTTAGTCTCTCCTTGAATCTCCCCATCTCTCTTCCCCTCTTTCCTTGTGTCCCTTCCCCCCTTTTATCCTCTCTCTCTGTCACTCTTCAACTGTCACTGTCCAACTGTCTCCTTTGGCCTCCCCTTCAAAGCTTCTTTATTTATTAATGCAAAATAAATACAATACATAAGATAAATATAAAATATTCTACAATTATATGCACATTCTAGCCCATGAAGCCTTATTCAGCAAAGTTGACCCTCATTAATGATGTTTTTCTAGGAATTGTAAAACTTTCTATCTGACCTGCTGGCTTTATATTTTTTAAGCACTTTGACCCATTCTGCCTGGGTCAGTTTTTCAACTGCAACCTATACATTGATCTGTGTGTGTGTGTTTGTTGGTCACCTCTATATCTGATTATTATCTATCTGTATTGTATATAATGTCTATGTTGTATATAGCCCTTCCTCTTTCCCTGTCTCCTACTTACCACTTTACAAAACCTTTTTTATCCTTTCACTTTCCCACCCCAATCTGTTATTTCTTCCTACTTAATCCATTTTACCTCAGAAACCAGAACATTCTCCCTATCCCCAGCCCACCTCCTGCCTCGGCACTGGGAAGAAGATGCTTCCACTGCTGCTGCTGATTTGCTCTCGGCAGTCCCCTTTCTCCCTCATCCCTTCACCTTGGATTGTTCCTTGCTACCAGATTCGATTTTTTGAAGTATCCTTGGCTTAAGGACATTTCCTTAACTGTGACTACTGTGAGCTATTTTTCAGACTCCACAGACCATATCGTCCACTGAAGCTGTGCTCTAAATTTTATTTCCTCCCTCAGATGATTTCAAAAGTTTTAAAGGGGATGTGTATATTTTCTTTGTATATTTCTTAGGTGTATTTCCTTAATAGGTATAATTTCCTTAATAGGTATAATTCTTATTGTGTATTTCCTTTGTAGATGTAATTTTTCTTTTTTTTTTTTTTTTTTTTTTTTTTTTTTTGGTTTTTGGGCCACACCTGGTGACGCTCAGGGGTTACTCCTGGCTATGCGCTCAGAAATTGCTCCTGGCAGGCACGGGGGACCATATGGGGCACCGGGATTCAAACCGATGACCTTTTGCATGAAAGGCAAACGCCTTACCTCCATGCTATCTCCCAGGCCCCTGTTGATGTAATTTTTCTAACCCTCGTTTCAAATTTGCTTAGTAGGAAATTCTAGTAGACAAGTATCTCTTTTTTTTTTTCTTGATTTTTTGGGCCACACCTGGTGACGCTCAGGGGTTACTTCTGGTTATGCACTCAGAAATTGCTCCTGGCTTGGGGGACCATATAGGTCGCCAGGGAATCAAACCAAGTACTGTCCTGGCTAGCAGGTGCAAGGCAGACACCTTAGTACTTGCACCACTGCTCCGGCCCTCAGATAAGTATCTATTGAGTTTTGTCTTTCTGATAGAACTAGATCATAGGGATTGTTTAGTTTGTTATTATTTCCCCCATAGGCACCAATAGTAAGTATCCTGTAGCATTGTTTTCATTTTGTTTTGTTTTGTTTTGTTTGCATAGGCACAGTAAAATGGGGAAATCTTAGGTATGAAGAGAAGTTCCTATCTAATAAGGATGATAACCACAATTTTTTTCTGTTGCAGGGGGGCCTTTCACCCTTAACATTTTTTTTATGACTTGACTCAGTCTACAGTCATTCAGACATCAGGTGATCACCCCTGATTCTTAGGCCCCATCTTTGGAATGGGCAGTTTCTGCACCAACACCATGATTTGACCTTCTACCAGGATAGGCCTTAGAACTGCCTTGGCACTGACTTGATCCAGGGTGGGCTCATATGCCACCTTGATGACAACTTGGAAACAATAACTTGCTTTCGGGGTGGGTTTCACTGCCTCGCCACCTAATGATAAGATGATAACCAGGAAACACTTCATGACATCCTGCCTTTGGCATAGGATCTGTGCAAAAACCAATATCTCTAATTACTGAAGCCTTACTGTGATAACTGTGTTTGAGGAGAAATTTTCCTGGAAACATGAAAAATTTTTTGTGTTAGACAAATTATTATGCCTGGAGTCTGGAGCAGATCTTATGACGAGTCTTATCGGTAAGGACACCCTATTTTTAAACCAAACGTTTTTTTCTTCCTATTTTTCTCCAACCTTTGCTGCACCTATGCAAAATATTTTCACCCCCTTTTTTATCTTTTAGATAGGAGCCCCCACCTTTTTTTTAATAGAACCTTGGGACATGAATTACTTCTACCTCATATTTCTGCATTTTTCTGTAAAATTAAGGGAAGATGTTGGAATAACTGAGTTTTCATTCTATCAGGATAATTCTTCTTTGCTGATGCTTGTCACTCATTGGACAGCAAGTACCTTTGGATTAAAGCACCTTTTGGATTGATCCCTTATCATACCTATTCTCCACCCTAGGGGGTGGTCTTTCACTTCCCAATAAAGATCTTGGGTCTCAGGGAGAAACTACTTTCAATTTCTTTTCCACAGTTTTATTGTCTGATGGGATCTTTGCCTGCTGGCAGATAGCTTGTGGTGAAAGTTCTAGAACCTGTTTTATCTCCCTAACCATGTGTGGATTATTTCCTATGTCAATGTTGCTTCTAGACTCACATCTCCCTAATACCTTGGGATTGGGACATGAAGCTTCCACTTCAGTTTAGTGATGGGGAAGAACTGGGGAGAGTTTGGGGTGCCTTCTCTACTTCAAGTCCTGGTCTTTGAGAAGCTGTAATCTGGAGGGGAGCTCTGAGCTCCAAACTTCCCACTCTTAGAAGGCAGGGTAGGAAGCCCCTCTGCTCCCAACTGTCAGGACTGGGAATAATGGGTCTGAAGGGAACTGGAGACTGAGTACTCAGTCCCCCCACGAACTAGTCCCCACACTCTGGAGCTGGGGGCTTTGGGCTCTTTTCTTTTTTCTCTTTTTTGGTTTGGGGCCATACCCAGCAGTGCTTAGGCTTTAGGGGGACCATAGGGTGTGCTGGTAATCTAACCTGAGTTAGCATCAGAAAGAGTCACAGGACCCAAAGTCCTTTCTCTGACACTGGGGCTGCTTTCTGATTCTGGTTCCTCCTCTCTCTTCAGATCCCAAGGGTTCAGCCTTATGCAAGGGGCAGAGAGGAACCAGGCACTCACACAAACTCCTAGGGCACATCCTGTACCTAGCCACCACTGTCAGCAAAGGCCCTTGAAGGAATCCCCCTCCCCTAAGGGGCCTTGTCTGAGCTCCCCCAGGATCTCTCAGGCAGGCTAAGGGAAGGAGCCAGAGGCCACCAAACCTCCAGCCAAGAGCAGCACCACCCGCCCCTCCCCTGTGTTTTTCTCTGATGAGGTCAGCAGGGGCGGGGTTAGGCGGGCCTGGCCACAGAACCCGGACCTGGGTGCCTGGTGCCAGCGCTCTGCATCCTGCTAACTAGCCTAAGCTCTGCAGAGCCTTTGCCAGAGACCCCAGGAAAGGACTCGGTGAGTGCAAGGGAATGGGGATGGGCAACGGGGGCACCCCCTAAAGGGCACTCACTCTCCACCCATGGAGCAGGGCACAGAGCATGCTGAAGTCCCCAGCTGCCTGGCTGGTGAAGGAGTGATCTTGCACAGCCTGTGAACATCAAAGCCAAGCCCCTGAGATCAGGTCCCCTGATCAGACTGGCCTGGTTCCTGGGACCTATCTGCAGCCACTCTGAATCTCACCCTAAATTCCTACTGTGTTTCTGTGAAGGAGTGCAGTAGAAGAACTATGAGGAGATTTTGGTGCTGGGTGCTAGGTCATGAGCAGGAGTGGGACCTTGTGAGGGAAGTGGGGACCGCAGGGCCAGGAGCCCCCTAAGACAAAGCCCACCCTCCACTTAGCTGCATGGTGTCCCTCCCATTTCCTGCATCTCTGACATTGGGAGCCACCTTTCTGGCCGTGCCTGGACACCCCGACTTTTGAACCTAGTATCTATTTTATCTTTCTGGGGATGGTGATTTTGTTGTGAGGGGAACAGCTGCTACTGTTTTAGAGCTTAGATAGGCCAGTCCAGGGGTCCAGGGATGTGAACAGTGATTGCAACCTCTTGGGGCCACTGGCTCACCTCTGCACACTGTGGCCGTTCCCCTAGCTGCTGAAACCATAGTCTGAGCACTGTAGTCCCATGGTCCCTGCCTAGTGCTAGGCTGTAAGTGTCTCAAACCCAGGGGGACTGTGGGGAGACACGGGTGATGATAGGGTGAAGAGTACCCAGAGCCCTTCTGTTAGCGACAAACCCTTTGCTATGCTGGTTACTGTGGGGACCCTGGACACGAGGACCTCCACTGGGTCAAGACTCTCCTGACTACCTGGTCGCTCCAACCACCCTGCTTTGCTCCCAGGCATCATGAAGAGGGGGACGGGAAAGTACAGATGCCAGAGACAGGGCATTGTCCCTTGCTGAGGACACAGAAGGTGGACAGAGTCCCACAGAGCCCATTAATCTATGGAAAGGACAGAGTCTGGGGTACTTTTGGTGTTGGGTAGAGAATTCTGCAGCCTAACTGGAGGTCTGAGCTCTCAGAGAGTATTCAAAGCTTTTGCTGAGTCCAACTTGTGTGGCATGAACCGTTTCAGCTGTCACTCACAGGCAAGGCCCCACCCACAGGAACCACAAAGGGTTAATGCAGAGGGGGCTCCCTGGGTTGGTCTCCTGGAGAGGAGGGGTGCAAATTAGTCAGCAAGAATCACCGCCCTGCCCCTGCCTTGTGAGCCCAAATACAGAGCTCCTTAAGCCCAGGTTCCCACAGAACCAGAACCGGGAACCTGGGACCCATGCTTGCCAGACTTCTGTCCACAGGAGCCCTTGTGGCAGGCTAGGGGCAGTGGGCCTAGGGGACCTGCAAAGCAACAAGTGGTTTCTGTGGGAAAAAGAGGAGTTCCCAGATTTCCCTCTATTCCCCAGTGTCTGAACTCAGTATCCCCATTTAACAGCATGAAATGGGGAAGGTCTATGCTAGGAACCTACCCTCAAGTCCTAGTCCAAGATTCTACCTCCTAGTCCTATTTGCTCCCTTCACAGCACCCCCTTCTCCTTGCCCTGCAGAGCCTTAAGCCGAGACACACACACCCTCCCCCATGGGAGCAAACTGAAAGCGGGTCAGGAACCTCGTGATGGGCACGTTATCTACACAAACTAGCACAGAAACAGAACGGAGGAGCGTTAAAGGGGCTTGCCCTTTCCCCACCCACCTCTGGAGGTCTCCCCAGACCACAGTAGCACTCTCAGGGGTGCTCCTAGACTGCTGCCTGGAAACTAGCTGTGAGCTGGGGGCTGGGGGAAAAGGGGTCTAGCATTGGGGGCTCTTGCCCTCAAAGATCTCATCTCACACATAAGCAAGCCAGAGAGATACAAGCCACACCCCCAAATGACCAGGAACTCTGGCTTATGCCTTTACCCGGCTGTTCAGATGATCCACAGCTGTGAATCCCACTGCTTCCTTCACCCCTAAAGATACCGCCTGACCACACATGTAGACTCTATTCTGTACCATTGCTGGCCAGGGAAGCCCCTCTTCTGGGTGCTGATGAACCCCATATCCCCTGGGTTCTTTTGAAAACAAACTGAGAGTGAACTTGGCAGCTTTTCCCAATGTTGGCTAGGAGGCCACGTGGTTTAAATCTGCCTTCCCTGCACTACTCAGACTGTGCTGGAAGCCCCACACTCTTTGCCTTGTCCTGAATACACCCCATTTCCAATCAACCCACTTGGACCCATCAAAGAGAAGAAACCGGTTTATGAGGGGAGGGCAAGGGAGCCCAGGACCTTTATGGGACATGGCCCACTCCTCCTCCATGGCATGGTCACCATTGGTCACTTCTGAGATGGGAGAGCAGGACAGGTCAGGCATGTTAGGGTCAGCCATTCCCCTCCCCTTTACTTTGTTTTACCTCCCAGCCTGCAAGCTCAGTTTGGGGACTGAGACAGAGACTGACTGTAGGGCCAGTCTGAGAGGCACTGAGTGCTCAGCTGATGGTCACGCTACCTCGTCTGTCTGGTCCGGGCTTTCAATGAAGCCAGCTCATTGGTCAAGAAACTCACTCTCCAGAGAGTGAAATCAAAGATGAATGTGACCCAACAGGCGCATTCATCAACAGAAAACTCCTTTAAGAAACAGCAGTAACTGCCCTCTAGGAAGACATGGGCTAAACAAAACCACATTCTCATGTGTGCCCAGCCCAGGGCTGAGTTCATGCAGCACAGGGGCATCAAAACATTGACTGGGCAGCTGCCACAGGCTAGAGAGATGGAGCAGGATGACAGCAGGTGCCAGATAGAAATGGGCTATGGCCACTCAGAGCTGGATGAGGACTGGGCATCTCTGGGGAGAGAAAAGCAGGACCTGCTGTCTGTTTCCCTATCTGTGTGTCTCCCAGGAGTCTGTCTGTCCATCTGTCCTCCTGAGGTCTATCTGTCTATCTCTATGCTGTCTGACATCTATGCCTCTGAGGACTGTCTATATGTCTTCTGGGGTCTTTCTGTTTGTCCCCTTGAGACTGTCCATCTGTCTCCTTGGAGACTGTCTGTCTGTTCCCCTGGGTTCTGTCCATTGTCTCCCTGGGCATGGTCACCCTAGGATGCCATCTTCCTTCAGAGACAGTGGCTCAGAGATGACCACTGCCCCCATCCCTGCCCTTCCTGCAGGTGGGCTGGACCATGGGGAGGAAGATGGATCTGTCTCAGCTTACAGATGCCGAGGCCCAGCATGTGTGGGAAGTGATCCAGCGTGACCTGGACCTTCGCAGAAAGGAGGAGGCGAGACTGGAGTGAGTGTCCCCCTTCCCCATCACCACAGGGTGAAACACAGGCAAAGCTGTGGGCTGCGATCGATCGTCTCCTCACCAGCCTCAGCTTCCCCATGTTAAAAGGAGTTCTCACTTTCCAACCTGATGCTCAGATGCTCATTGTAGACCTTTATTCTAACTTGACCTGGTCAGGGTTCCCTATCCCCTAAGCCGGCCACAGCTCTTGGGGATGAAAGCGAGTAAATGTCAAAAGCTGGGAGGGTCTCCTGAGACTCCCATAATGTTGGAATCCAGGGCTCCAATGCTCTGTGGACAAAGACTGACCGACCCCTTTCTCTCCAGTAATGTGGGGTGTGACTCTCACCAGGACCCACAAAGTAGGCACCACCATCCATATTCAGGGTGCTATCCCCAAAATCTATAACCTAGCCCTCAGGTCCCTGGAGTGTTTGCTGCTTCTTCCTTGGTCACCTGCTGAGAAAATTTGTAGATAAGACGGGAAGGGCAGGAAAGGGCTGATGAATACTCAAGGGACCAAGTGGGCTCTGAAATATTGAGGCATATACCTCGTAACTTCTAAGCTTGTCCCAGAACCATGACTCCCCTCAATCTTGGCATCTGGCTCCAGGCTCCAGGAGGGAAGAATTGGATCCAGGTGGCTCTGAGGCTGAGTAGGCAAGACTACATGGGCACCTTGGGAAGATAGTAGCAGGAAATGACTGGTGTTGGAAGTGTTAGGGTGTGGAGGTGTTGGAGTGTTGGAGGTTTTGGGTAGGGGGATGTTGAAGTATTGGGGTATTGGAGCGTTGTCATATTGGAGGTATTGGGGCATGGAGTATGAGGTGTAGAGTTTTGGATGTTGAAGATATTGGGGTCTTGGAGGTATTGGGGTATTACAAGTATTGGTGTGTTGATGGCATTGGTGTGGAAGTACTGGGCTTAGAGGTGTTGGATGTTAGAGGTGCTGGGTGTGGAGTGCTGGGTCTGTTTACTCTCCAGCTGGCAGGCAGCACTTGTGCAGGGCACCACCTGGTAAGAGGCAATAGGCAGGCCAACACCACACCCTGGTCAGAGTCCAGAGCCCAGGGTGCTACTCTTGGAGGCCCCAAGAACCAGACATGACACATCCAGTCCTGCTCTAGACACTGTCCATCTGTCCATATGCATGGCCCCAGCCTCTTCCTCCATCAACAGCCCCACACACTCTTCCCTTGTCTGCCATGACCCCAGTTCCTCTTCTCATATCTCTCCTAGATCTGGGAACATTGCCCCCAGCCTCCAAGCTGCGCCCATCTTGAGCCCCCAGCCCCAGGCAGGTCTGCACTAAACCATGGAAGACTTGGTCAGCGGACCAACTGTTTACACTAGGGACCTGGGGTGCATGAAATGCCTCCCCTCAGACAGAGAAGAGGTAGCAATGAGGAGGATCTGGAAGCAAAGCCCAGTGCCTCCTGTACATCTGAGGGTTTCAGGCAGGGTCCCTGTTCCTGCTGCCTCTCAAGTCACCTGTGGCTTTGATTGGAGGTGGCTGGAGTGTCCCTTTCTCAGTGTATCAGAAAGGAGGCACAAGGTGGGGGTCAGAGTCCCCAGGTCCCTAGATACAGTGAACAGCCCCATCAGTGATGAGGGTCTCCATTTACCCATCTACTGTCTCTGAGAGTACAGTAGATGGGTCCAGAGGGAAGGGATCCCCAGAGTCTCAGTGAGTGCTCAGGTCCTCAGTGTCCCCACCCACATGTAGCCTAGCTACAGGAGCCTTGTGCCCCGTGAGAGGGCAGTCCTGCCCCTCATCCCTCCCTTTGCTCATCCTTGGGCATTGAGATAGGCTTGAAGCAGCTCAGGTACAGACAAGTCCCTTAAGGATGAAGGGCCAGAGCAGAACCACTGGGCCCTTCTGGGGAGAATAACTCCTTCGAGCTTTGAGCACCCGGGCATTCCTGGGAGTCTCCTGAGAGCATTGAGCAGTCTGGATGCCCCCTAACTAACCTTAGATCTGGGGGCTCCCCACCTCCGTTAGGCTTTAAGCCTGACCCTGCCTACTCCCCTCCCAGCCCATCTTACCCTCCCCCACCCATTCTGGCCCTCCAGCACATAGCTAGCAGGTTTTGCCCTTTCTGGTACAATCCAGCTGCATCATCGTATAGCAAAGGACTGGAATATAACTCAAATCATATTTGATCCTAGTTTCGAGCCCTGGCACTACTATGTGGGCCCTTCAAAACAGAAATTAAGCAGTATAGCCTTCACAGTCTCCTGGGACGACTCCACATGCATCTCTGCAGGTACCCACAGTAGGGATATCCCTCATAGCCACCCATTCCATCCCCCAATTCTGGCTTCACTGGCCCAAAACTGTCCTCGATGGTTCCTCTCCACCCTCCCCACTAAGCCCCATAACACATAACACTGAGATCCTATAACTTAACACTTTGAGCAGTCCCCCCTTTGTCTCTTGACCCAGTGCATTCCCTCTCCGTCCCCGCCCATCAGGCCTGTCAGGTCTGGAGAACAAAGGGTCCTGTGTAATTAATTCTATGGGCGTAATACCAGGAAGGAGGATTGGGCCAGCCAAGCGCCCCATGTGAACTGCCCAGGAAAGAGCAAAGGGCTGGTCACCTGCACACCACAGAAAGCTGCAGGTACATGGGTTGCTGCAAGCAGCGAACCTCCTGCCATGTGTCAACCACATTACAGCAGCCACACTTGTGGGCTGGCTCCTACACAGGCTTCCTCTTTTGGCTGGTTCCAACAGAGGGGGACACCTTGTTGGTTCATGACAGGGGCCTGCAGGGTGCTGGCTATAGAACAGGTATGACTGTCTCAGTAGAGTCAATAAGGCCGGGCACTGGCTCTTTCCCAGTGTTTGCATTAGCACAGCTGACGTGAAAGGACAGACTTGGAGGCCTCCCAAGCAGTGCTCAAGTCACCACTTCCCTATAGAACTGGACTAACCAGACTTCATAGTTCAATACTTGGCTTCAGAAAGCAGCACTTCCCAGGCCCAGCGGTGTTGGAGACTACCAGGGCCACCACTGGCAATGATTAGGAGGCCCATGCAATGCTGGGCCTCAGACTTGGATCTGAACTATTCCCCAAATCCACAGAAAGGCACGTTTTAAACTATGGTTTTAAAAATCCTTCAAATCAATTTTTGTTGTTGTTGTTGTTGTTGTTTGGGGGGGCGTCACACCCAGTAGTGCTCAGGGGTTACTCCTGGCTCCATGCTCAGAAATCGCCTCTGGCAGGCACAGGGGACCATATGGGATGTCAGGATTCGAACTACCATCCTTCTGCATAAAAGCTAAACGCCTTACCTCCAAAGCTATCTCTCCAGCCCCCAAATCAATTTTTTTTAATGATGTAAGAAACAAGAGGCTTTGTCAGGCCAGCTTCTCAGCACCAATCTCTCATTTGGCCAGAAGCACTTTGTCGACACTATGAGAGAATAGAGAGCATCAGCAGAGGGAGAGATGGGAGAGCATTTGACGAGCAGAAGAGATGGAGCATCACATTTCCTGAGCTTAAGAGAAAACATCAAATTTTTAAGTTAAAAAAAAAACTTGTAACAGATTGCATGCCCTTGAGTCATAAAAAGCTTCTTAAAATCACATTAAGTTTTCCCAATGCAAAAAAAAAAAATGTGTAAATTGCCATGTTAAGCACACAAACAAGAAATTCTCCACATAAGAAATGCATGGGTTTTAAGAAAAATTAAAAACATTACTGTAATAAGGCCCAGAAAGGGCTGAAAGGACTGGAAGGATCGGTTCACAGTTTGAAGCTCACCACGAAGACTGGTGAACTCTGTTAGGGAAATAACTACACTAATAACTAACATGACAATGTTAAAGAATGAGAGAAGTAGAATGTCTGTCGCGAATACAGGCAGGGGTGGGGAAGTAGGGGGTAATTGGTGGTGGGAATGTTGCACTGGTGATGGGGGCTGTTCTGTTTATAACTGAAACCCAACTACAAGCATGCTTGTAATCATGGTGCTTAAATAAAATTTATAAAATAAATAAAATAAAATTGGACACTTAAAAATGAAAGAAATGCATGTGGACCAGAGAGAGAGAGAGAGAGAGAGAGAGAGAGAGAGAGAGAGAGAGAGAAACCATCCAGGTAGGGTGCTGGCTGAATACACAACTCACTGGGGTGTAATCATTAGGGTTCTCTGAGCCCCCAAGTGTGATTCCTGAGCACAAGTCAGGAATAAGTTCTGAGAACAACCAAAATATATATATATATACATATATTATAAAGAAGAAATGCACATAACCCAGAAGCCTAAAAAAAAAAATCTAGGGGCCTGAGTGATAGCATACTGGCAGGGCATTTGCATTGCGTGCTGTCAACCCAGACAAACCTGAGTTTGATCTCGGCATTCCATATAGTTCCCTGAGCCTGCCAGGAGCAATTTCTAAATGTAGAGAGAAGAGTAACCCCTTAGTGCTGCTGGTATGGCCCAAACGCAGCCCCCAAAATCTAGAAGAGTAAGAACAGAGATGGAGTCTGAGAGACAAAAAGCATCTTTCACTCACTTGCTATGGTTACAAGCTGCCCTAGTTGGCCAAGTTTGAGATGAGACATGTCAGGTAGCCTAGAAGAGATGGAAGACTGGGAGTGAGTGAAGGGAGTGAGTGAAGCTTCAGGTGAGCACTCACCCTCCGAAGCAGCTGCCTGTCAGGGGCAGGTTAGGAAAAGCAGAGACCAGGCACTTTTGCACAGCACAGGTTTGGATTAAATCACAGACTTTCTGGAGAGTCCACAAGGGTGCTGTGTGCATCTCACCCCAGGGAATGGATGCAGGGTCATGGTAAGGAGTGGGCACTCCAAAATCCTGGAGTGGGTCTTAAGGAGCCCAGCAAGGAAATCAGAGCTTCTGAGTTTACCCTATCAGGAGATGGACATAGTCTCAAGGGTTACTAGTTGGAGGGCAAGTAGCCAGTTGGCAGAGCTCACCCTGAATTCTGACCCAAGAAGAGTGGTAATAACCTGAGGGAGTGGGCAGTGGAGCTGCCCCAATTGCATGGGCTGAACACAGACCCAAACAGAGAGCCCAAGCGGCCCAACCCTTGCTGATCACGAGGAAACTGATCACGTTGCTGCTGGCCAAGAAGACAGGAAGTGAGCCACTCTGTACAGGGCTGGGGTCACTGCTGGTGAGTCAGCTCTGGATCTGGAAGCTTGCTGGTGGGGTTCCCTCTTCTTGAGTATGACCTCCAATAAGCTCTTTCAGGACCAATGTCCCCTGGGTGCCCCAGCTGGCCTCCATCCTAACAGCCATGGCCTCTTTCTCCCAAGTCACACTGACATCTTCTATTCAGATTTGGTCTGACTTGAGTGAGCTGTCATCAGGAGGTTAGACAGGGGTGCAAAACCCCGAGGCCAGGAGTGGGCACTGAGCACAGTCTGCTCCAGACTACGCAGGGATTAGCTCAAGACTGGAGCACCGTTGGCTGAGTCACCTTGCCTGGACCCTGTGTCTGGATCCCCAGATGGTCGCAGGATCTGTGGCCCTGTGCCTGTCCTTTTGGGGGAAAGCTTGCACACAGCCACATTTCCATGGAAGCAAAGAGTTCCTTTGAGCCCCACACAGTGCCACACACATTCATGCACATTTACATACACACAAATACTCACAACAGCCCCCACAGTGCTTGACTCCAACATAACCTCAAATGTCGGCCATGTATACTCACACAACACACACACACACACACACACACAATTAACATATACACTCATAACAGTCCTCCACAATGCTTGGTCCTAACACTATCTCTGATGTCAGCCACACACACTCAGACACTTGCAAACATTCACACAACCACATTCACAACAGCCCCCACAGTGCCCATGTCTATACACAACTTCCAGCAGGGACATGGGGGGGGCTGCTGCAGTAATCCCTGGGGGGCTTCCTCTGGAAACTTATGTTTGCTGTGTAGGAGAGAGCTCTGTGTGTTCTGTGTGCATATGTCTATGCTATACGAGTATCTAACATGTACTCACCAGATGTCCTGTGTGCACATTTGCACATGTGTGTAATGCAGTTATATACATGCATGTGTGGTCATGGATGCCTTATGTGTATGTGTGTATATGTGTGCTTGTCTGTGCTTCTTGTATGAGATCATAGATTTCTCGCACACTTGTGTATATATATGTATATATGGTATATAAGTAGTGCTTATATATGTCTAGTACATTGTATTCATAAGCATCTGTGTGCACACTTGTAAATGCATGTATGCTCATGGATGCATTATAGGTGTTGTGTGCATTCTCATGTCTATTTTCTGTGTTACCTGTGAGCATGCTCAAGCATTGTGTACTTATGTTTGTGCATATACAGTATATTGTATTTGTGCATATTGTGTGTTTGTTCACATGTGTTTATGCTATTTGTACATGTGTATACCTTGTGTTGGTACACATGTTGTGTTGTTTTTCATGCACGTGTGTGTACTTATATGTCTTTCACGTGTTTGTTTACATTTATACATGCCTTTATGTGTACTTGTATATGAGCACATGCATTACTTATGTTGTATACATGTGTACTCGCATGTATTGCTGTGTGCACACATATGTGTATCTTAATGTGTGTCTGTATGTTTGTGTGTGTTCATGCACACGTGTGTGACCTGTACTGCATTGTGCACCCATGTGTTTGTGCACATGTATACATGTGTATTATACACACATGAGCCTGGTGTTTATTTGTATCCCTGTGCATTTCTACATATGGGTGGCTCTATATTGTGCATGTGTATCTGTATGTTTGTGTGCACATGTGTGTGAGTACACTCACAGCAGGTGTCCCATCCTGAAGGGGCCTGAAGGGCGAGATTCAGAAGGAGAACAACAAGCGCGCACTGCTCTCAGATGCGGCCCACCTGAACCAGACACACTGTGCCTGCTGCCTGCAGCCCTATGAGCTGCATCACACACCCAGGAGCCAGTGCATGGAATGCGGCCTCTTCACCTGCCAGTCCTGTGGCCTCATGCGCCAGGAGGAGCAGGGCTGGCTCTGCAGCCCCTGCCACCTGGCCCGGTGAGCCTTGGTTGTCCCGGGCTCTGTGTGAAGGGCTGCGTGGCAGGGAAGGTAGAGCCATGTCTGAGCCCATGTCTCCACAGGGTGGCGCAGTTTGGCTCACTGGAGTGGTACTACAGCCACCTGAGGGCCCGCTTCAAGCGTTTCGGGAGTGCCAAAGTGATCCAGTCCCTCAGTGGGCGGCTGCAGGGCACAGGTAAGGTGGGCTCACGGCCATACCGGTTAGATGAGGTCTGGGCACCTGTGAGGTGGGTTCAGGGCATACAGGTGAGTCAAGCACTGCCAGTTCCAGGTTCTATTCTGTTCTAAGTGAGTGCCAACCCATGGGAACAAGCATGTGTCTGAGAAAGGCTGGTTCTGGGAAAGGTTCCCAGGGAGAAGGGCATCTACAACATCATGATGTCACCTATGACCCCGAAGAATTGTTGAGCAGTGGGGGAACTATGGGCCTGTCCCTGCCCTGGGGACCTATCTTTAGCCTTAGCCATCACCTGCTCAGACCTTCAGGGGGACACTTGCAGGCAGAGTTTGGGGTTCAAGTCCTGGAGTGCCCCAGTAATGAGGGTCTCACAGACATTTGGGGGTTACACTGGAGGGTCTCACAGACACTTGGGCTCAACCAGACTGGTGGATCCAGGGCCTAGATAAGATCAGCACTGCTTAGGGCCAGCAAGTGGTTTTGTGGGGCTGCAGATCTGACCTGGCTCTTACTGCCCAGTTTAGAAGCAGGTGCTGGGATCCAGGCTCAGATGCTGAGATCTGAACACAGATGCAGGGATTTGGGTTCAGGTGCTAGAAACTGGGCTAAGAAACAGATCCAGGTTTGGATACTGGGATATTGGCTCAAGTGCTAGGATCCAGGAGTAGGTGCTGGAATCTGGGTTCAGATGCCATCATGATCCAGCATGAGAACAGGTGAGGTAATGGGGTGGCATAAGGACAGTCATAGTGGGGGACCAGCTCCCACCTCAGAGTCTGGGACACAGCTTAGGTACCATGTTCCCCAGCAGTCATAGCCCCCCAATGTCTAGCCCATAGCCTTGAGACCATGCCTACCCATTATAACTGGAGCACAGAGACCAAGGTTCTAGCAGTGAGGGGAAAGGGTTCAGTCAAACCACACATAGGCTCTGTGTCTCCCACCATGACCCAAGGACAGCACAGGCTAGGCAGTGTTGACAGCAAGGAGACCCTCAACCACACCAAAAGACTGGCCTGGGGCTCAGGGACAGGTCGTCCAAGGCAGGTAAAGAAGGGACACTGATCCACCCAGCCATGCTGAACAGGAGAGGCTGGTGGGGGACAGGACAATGTTAGGGATACACACACCCAGCGCAGTTTCAGTTTCTATGTCCTGAATCAGGTCTGATCCCTTGCTTCAGGGCATGTGAGGCCAGCAGAGGGCGTTGTCAGTAGTTTAGAGCACATGGCCAGCCAGTGGGAGAGATAGACAGAGAAAGGATGGTAGGTGGGAAGGAAGAAAGGAGGGGGGGAGAGAGGAAGGAAGGGAAGGAGGGAGGGAGAGAAGGAGGGAGGGAGGGAAAAAAGAAAAGAAGGGAAAAAAGGAGGGAAGGGAGGGAGGAAAGAAGGGAGGAAGAGAGGAAGGGAGGGAAAGAGGAAGGGAGAGAAGGAAGGAGGGAGGGAAGAAAAGGAGGGAGGGAAGAAAGGAGGGAAGGGAGGAAGGAAAAGAAAGGAGGGAGGATGGAAGGGATTAGGGAAGGGAGGAAAAGAGGAAGGGAGGGGAAAAAGGGAAGAGGAGGAAACAGAAAATGAGGTAAGAGGAAAGGGAGAAAAGAAGGGGTGATGACAGAGGGAGGAGAGAAGGGTAAAGAGGGGGGAAGGAAGGAACAAAAAAGGGAAAGGGGAAGAGGATGAAGGGTGGAAGGAAGAAGGGAAGGGAAGAAGAGGGTTAAATGGGAGGGAGGGAAGGAGGAGGGAGGTGGAAGGAAAAGGGAGAAGGTAGAAACAGGAGGGAGGAGGAAGAAAGGAAGAAGGAGGGTTAGAAATGATGCTAGAGGATAGAAGATGGAGAATGAAGGGATGATGGTGAAGGGAGAAACACCGGATGATGATGATGGTGGTACTGATAATGGAGACATAGATGACAGATGGGCAGATGGATTGGAGATACAGGTAGGCAGGTGAAGGAAGTGTGAATAGGTATGTAGATGAGCAGTGGGTAGGGGTGGGCTGCTGGCATGCGGGCACTGTGTAGGGGTGAATGAGGTGTCTTCTGGCCCTAGCCTGAGTGACCCTGCAGAATATTTTTCAGGCAGAGCTGAGCTGAGCACTGATGAGGAGCAGACAGATGAGGAGACTGACCCCTACTCACAGCCCCCAGCACAGGAGCCGGGCAACAAAGTGAGACTCTGGGCCCACCTCCCCTCCCTGGGGTCTGGCTCTCTGATTCTGGATCCACAACACCCCATGAGCCCATAGTTACTGTGGGGGGACAGGCATCTTCCCTTTGCAGTTGGCAATCCCTGAGAGTAGCACTCCAGGGAAACTGGGTGCAAAGCTAATCAGGGAGGAAATGAGCTCTGGGTGACAGGCAGTGCCCTAGACAGGCCTCGGGGGCACACACTGACCCCTGTGTCTGGCCTCTGTGTCCTTGGGTGATGCCTATAGGTGCCTCCCTCCACAGTGTCCCCCTATGGCTAGTAGTTCTGTTTCCTCTTACATGGGGGGATACAGAGAGACTGGGTTCCTGAGAATTTGGGGGCTTTGGGAGGTCTATAGTATCTGGGGACACTGATGCAAGTCCTAGGGTGATTGTGGGGGTGCAGTGAGGTTCTGGGGTGAAAATGAATCCTGCAGCTAGTGTGGGGGGCTCTGGCTGTGTCTGGTCCCTCGTTCAGGCCTCCCCACTGTCGCCTCATCCCCCTAAGACAAGGCGCCGCCTCTCCATCCATG
>PVKC010013410.1:0-22965 GCA_004027635.1 Crocidura indochinensis | reverse complement strand
TAGAGGGAAGGCTTTTAGTTTTTCTCCATTGAGGATAATATTTGCCACTGGCTTGTGGTAGATGGCCTTAACTATATTGAGAAAGGTTCCTTCCATTCCCATCTTGCTGAGAGTTTTGATCAAGAGTGTGTGTTGAACCTTATCAAATGCTTTCTCTGCATCTATTGATATGATCATGTGATTTTTATTTTTCTTGTTGCTGACGTTGTGTATTATGTTGATAGATTTACGGATGTTAAACCAGCCTTGCATTCCTGGGATGAAACCTACTTGATCATAGTGGATGATTTTTAATGAGGCATTGTATTCTATTTGCCAGAATTTTTTTGAGGATCTTTGCATCTGTATTCGTCAGCGATATTGGTCTGTATTTTTCTTTTTTGGTAGCATCTCTGTCTGGTTTAGGTATCAAGGTGATGTTGGCTTTATAGAAGGTATTTGGAAATATTTCCGTTTTTTTCGATTTCATGAAAGAGTCTTGCCAGGATTGGTAGTAGTTCCTCCTGGAAAGTTTGAAAGAATTCATTAGTGAATCCATCTGAGCCTGGGGTTTTGTTTTTGGGCAGACATTTGATTACCGTTTTAATTTCATCAATAGTAATGGGGGTGTTTAGATATGCTACATCCTCTTCCTTCAACCGTGGAAGATTGTAAGAGTCCAAGAATTTATCCATTTCTTCCAGGTTCTCATTTTTAGTGGCGTAGAGCTTCTCAAAGTAGGGGACTATGGGATTCTAACCAATCACCTTAGGTCAGCTGCTTGCAAGGCAAATGCCATTGTGCTATCTCTCAGGCTCCATTCTTGAACTTTTTAATCATTGTCTACCTATTAGTTAAAAAATGTTGACTGAATGTTGTTCTCATATATATTTTTTCTCATTTTTTTTGTGGTTTTTGGGCCACACCCGGCAGTGCTCAGGGGTTATTCCTGGCTCCATGCTCAGAAATTGCTCCTGACAGGCACGGGGGACCATATGGGGCACCGGGATTTGAACCGATGACCTGTTGCATGAAAGGCAAACGCCTTACCTCCATGCTATCTCCTGGGCCCCATTTTTTCTCATTTTGAGTGATATTGCATCTTATTTCATTTGCTCCATACCCATCCTTTCTTTTTATGTAAATTGTTCATGTCCTTAGTGCTTAGCATATTTTAGGTCTTAGCATATTTTGAAATCTTTATAGCTTTGATACACTGTGTGATGTTTTCTTGTTACATCTTATGTGCCAGTATTTGACTAGAATATTTTACTAACTTTTGAGAAAGATACTAGAATTAATCTTGAATATTTACAATACAATGAGGTTCAAAATTGTTTTTCCTTGACTATATCTGAAAGGGTTGAGAAATCATCACAAACATATCTGTATAAATTTATGGTGAAGCTCCTGTGTCACTTATATCCCTTGAATGGGGATGAAGTATTGCTGAAAAATCTGACTATCTGGAAAAAGAAATAATTTTCTCCAAGTAAATTGTAAATTGCTAATTTACTTATTCATTTTTGAGGGCTGTATTTTTTTATACTTAGTACTTATTCCTGGTTCTTCATTTAAAGAACATTCTTGACAGCTCAAGGGATCACACAAGGTGTTCAGGATCGAGCCCATAGCCAGCCTGTGCAATAAAGCACCCTAGCTGCTATTCTGTCTCTCAGCCCTAAGAAATTAAATTTTGAATTACAGTTTTATTTAAAATATACTATATTGAGACAAACTAAAATGGGGGAAATCTTATGGATAGAAACAGTTCTTATCTACTAGGGATAACAACCCATACATTTTATAATACAGGGGTCGCTTCCACCTTGAACATTTGTCATGAGGACTCAACTTAGACCTCATGTGATCAGATATCGACTGTCCAACCCCAAACCCTGGATACCACCCTTAGAACTGGCACAGTTCCCTGCAGCAGTACCAGGAATCAAACTCCCTCGGGGGAGTCCCTAATACCACTCTGGCACCAACTTGTACCAGGGTAGGTTCATAGGACTTCTTGATAATGAGGAAATAGCAACAACTTGCCCTACCTCATCACCTAATGGTGAGATGAAATCAGAAGACACACCATCCTAGGATCTTTGCAAAAATCCAAGATCATTAATTACAGAAGACTGACTACAGGAACCGCCAGAACTGAACAGAATTTGTCTTGGGAGCATAAAGCAAGACTATCCTAGACTTTGTTCTAGGATCTGTGCAAAAAACCAAGATCTCTAATTACAAGGGACTGACTTTGATAACCACAACTGAGCAGAACATTTTCTGGCACCATAAAGAAAGACATTGGAGTTTGACAATGAACAGTCCAGAGCCTGTAGTTGGTTTCATGACAGTATGCTTTAAGGGTGGAGACACTCTGTATCTCTTAGGCCAAGGGAATTTCCTTCTAATTCTCCCAATACTTATTATGCCTATGCAAAAAAACAAAACAAAACAAAAACAAAAAACAAAAACAAAAAAAAAAACACCCAAAACCAAACCAAAACAAAAAGCTTTGCCACATCAGATCCCTCTTTCTTTTTCTTTTTTTTTTTCTTAAATTTATACTTATAGATTATAGACAGGGACTCTTGTCCACTTTCTTTTTATTTTTTTAAACAGAACCAGAAAACATAAATCATCTTGTTCTGCCTCATATTTCTTTGTCTTCCTACAATTGGGAAAAAAAGTAGATGTTACTAGAGGCAAAGCAGTCTCATGAGCATTGAGTAGAAATAAAAATGATCAGACCTAAATACCCAACAACAATAGAATCAAGATACAACAAGCTATACAACAAAAGGGACTTGTTACACTAGCAGTCAAGGGGGCTAAGGGTGGAGATATGGGATGCATGTTGGGAACAGTGGAGAGGCAGACCAACACTGGTGGTGAGAATTACCCTAATTCACTGTCACTATGTATATTAAAATAACTGTAAAAGACTTATAATTCACATGGGTCTCAATAAAAACTATTTAAAATACTATATTGAGACAAAAGATCAATTGTCATCATTGTTTAAGAGGTTTTGATAAAAAATTCTTTAACTGTTAGCCATAAATGATACAAGATATAAATGAGAAAAGGGACAAATCCTCTAAATAAATTAGACAATGATAAATCATTTTAACATTTTTGTTAATTTTCATTAGAATTTTTTCTTTTTTTAATATCTTTATTTAAGCACCTTGATTACAAACATGATTGTGGTTGGGTTTCAGTCATGTAAAGAACACACCCCCTCACCAGTGCAACATTCCCATCACCAATGTCCCAAAATTCCTTCCTCTCCACCCTACCCCCGCCTGTGCTCTAGAAAGGCTTTCTACTTCCCTCATTCATTCACATTGTTATGATAGTTTTCAAAGTAGTTATTTCTCTAACTGCACTCACCACTCTTTGTTGTGAGCTTCATGTAGTAGGCTGGAACTTCTAGCCCTCCTCTCTCTCTCTCTCTCTCTCTCTCTCTCTCTCTCTCTCTCTCTCTTTGGCATTTGGGTCACACCTGGCAGTGCTCAGGCATTACTCCTGGCTCTATGCTCAGAAATCGCCCATGGCAGGCACAGGGGACCATATGGGATGCCAGGATTTGAACCACCAACCTTTTGATTGCAAGGCAAATGCCTTACCTCCATGCTATCTCTCTGGCCCCCTCCTCTCTTTTGTCTCTGAAAATTTTTTGCAAGAATGCCTTATTTATCTAAGAACCCAAAGATGAGTGAGACAATTCTGCATCTATCTCTCTCCCTCTGACTTATTTCACTCAGTATAATAGATTCCATGTACATCCATGTATAGGAAAATTTCATGACTTCATCTCTCCTGACAGCTGCATAATATTCCATTGTGTATATGTACCACAGTTTCTTTAGCCATTCATCTGTTGAAGAGCATCTTGATTGTTTCCAGAGTCTGGCTGTAGTAAATAGCGTTGCAATGAACATAGGTGTGAAGAAGGGATTTTTGCATTGTATTTTTGTGTTCCTAGGATATATCCCTAGGAGTGGTATAGCTGGATTATATGGGAGCTCAATTTCCAGTTTTTGGAGTAATCTCCATAACGCTTTTGATAAAGGTTGGACTAGATGGCATTCCCACCAGCAGTGGATAAGAGTTCCTCTCTCTCCACATTCCCGCCAACACTGCTTCTTCTCATTCTTTGTGATATGGGCCAATCTCTGTAGCGTGAGATAGTACCTCATAGTTGTTTTGATTTGCATCTCCCAGATGATTAGTGATGTGGAGCATTTTTTCATGTGCTTTTTGAACATTTGTATCTCTTCTTTATCAAAGTGTCTGTTCATTCTTCTCTTCATTTTTTGATGGAATTATATGTTTTTTTTTCCTTATAAAGTTCTGTCAGTGCTTTGTATATTTTGGATATTTGCCCCTTATCTGATGAGTATTGGGTGAATAATTTCTCCCACTCAGCGGGTGGCTCTTGTATCCTGTGCACTGTTTCCTTTGAGGTGCAGAAGCTTCTGAGTTTGATATATTTCCATCTGTTAATCTCTGCTTTTACTTGTTTGGAGAGTGCAGTTTCCTCCTTGAAGATGCTTTAGTCTCAATGTCATGAGTATTTTACCTACACCTTGTTCTATATACTATATAATATATATATTATGGTATCAGGTCTGATATCAAGGTCTTTAATCTCAGAGAATGTTCCCCAGACATACAATCACCTAATTTTTGATTGAGAAGCAAGAAATCCTAAATGGAGCAGGAAAAGCCTCTTCAACAAGTGGTGTTGGCACAACTGGCTAGCCACTTGCACAAAAGCGACCTTGATCTCCAGCTAACATCATGATTTTAACATTTTTTTATATTACTATGATAGTACATAGATCTGTAAGGAATTTTTGCCAATAGCTAATACTTTCTATAAGAAAAAGCACAGAACTTCTTTAAATAACATAATAAAGAGCTATGATAAGGTTGGTAAAGAGGAAAGTTGAATTTTTCTTGATGACACTGGCCAAAGATTACTTAGGAGTTCTGTTGATACAATCCAATTAGAGCACTCATCCAATAGCATTCATTCTATCAGTAGACTCACAGTGTATGAATGCCATAATATGTTGGTGGCACTAATACGAATGCATCAACACATCAGTGATATCAATATATTAACGACATCAGTGTACCTGTCCACGAGAGCGTCAATGGTGCATCCATCTGATGTAGAAAATTTTTAAGTTAATATTAAATAGATATATAAAATTTAAGGCAGGGGTCTCAAACTCGCGGCCCACAGGCCACAAATGGCCCTCCGTACAACATTTTGTGGCCCTGCCCTAGAGGAATCTTTTTTTGTTTTGTTTTGTTTTAGTTGTTTGGGTTTCACCCCCCAATGTTCAAGGCTTACTACTGACTTTGCACTCAAGGATCACCCCGACTTTGCCTCCTGCGGTCCTTAGGTAAATTGAGTTTGAGACCCCTGATTTAAGGGATATTTAAAAATTTAAATAATATGATCATGTGAAACATTCCAGTCGCTAATAGAATGTAACTCTGTACCTTATTTTACGAGTCTCAGCTTGTCTCATTTCATGAAAGTTTCCTTGTCCTCTTGTGAAGGAGATACTGCTAAAGCAGACTATACTTACTCCATCATCACAAAGTTTGCTTTGTATTTACCTCTCAGTTTTCTGTTTTCCTACGTACACATATATTTCAAAAGGCTGGCATCCATTTCTATTTTGTGCATTATTTGTATTAAGGCAATTATTCTTCAATTAACATGAATAAATGTATGAACACAATTGAGTTATGAATAGTATGTTATGATTTAATGTAAACAAGAAATCACAATTTTAATTATTGATGAAATTACTTTTAGAGTTTATGTAAGCCTTCTCAAGTGAAGATGGTGCATTCCCTAAACTCTTGCAATGTATGGCCTTCTATAATAAGTATCAGCAAGAAAACCCTGTGAAATCTTGGGCTGGAATGATAACACAATGGTAGTGCATTTGCTTTGCATGAAGCTGACCCAGGATGGACCTGGGTTCGATCCCTGGCATCCCATATGAACCCTAGAACCTGCCAGTAGTGATTTCTGAGTGTAGAGCCAGGAAAAGAATCCAGAGCACCACTGGGTATGGTCCAAAACAAACAAAAACTTAAACTAGCATTTATTCTATTTATAATGTTTATGGATATTAATTTACTGTTATTTGATAGTCAATTGTATTCAATAGTTTCTGGACTATGTTCTTCTCTTATCTCTCTCTCTTTTTTTTTTGGGCCACACCCCATTTGATGCTCAGGGGTTACTCCTGGCTAAGTGCTCAGAAATTGCCCCTGGCTTGGGGGGACCATATGGGACGCCGGGGGATCGAACCGTGGTCCTTCCTTGGCTAGTACTTGCAAGGCAGACACCTTACCTCTAGTGCCACCTCGCCAGCCCCCTCTTTTTTTTTTTTGATGATATCTCAGTCTTGAACTTTCAGCAATAAACAAGAAAAACAAAACAGAGCCCATGTACAATTACTTTGTCCCCCAAATCTCCAGATTGTAGTACATACTATTTTTTAGCAGCACATAATATAATCTAAAGACATAAGACTTAGGTTACAAGTTAAACATTGAAGGCAAAGTACATTTTTATATATGCATGCACAAGTATATTAGTTTAATTTAATCTCAACAGTTTCAGTGGTTTGTTTCTCTTAAGGGTTAGTCAGGGGAATAGAGTAAAAAACGGTGTTAAGAGTGGCATTTGTTTGCATAGGCCCACCAAAATATGAGGGACCTGGAAAAAAAGGGAAAAGATAAAAACACCTTGTCCTAAATACAATGAGACCCTACCCCTGAGGATTCCTGGCACAAGACCACCTCTGGGCTCCAGACAAAAAAGTTTGTCCAATCCAAGTCTCTTGTAGTGGCAATACACCTCCATTCCTCACATAGTCTCTGTTGTTGGTATCATGCTTCTGTACTAAAGATCCTGGAATCTGCATATCTCATATAGTACTCAGGATGGTGCAGGGCATCCTCTCGTTTCACCTCACACTTCCGGTACAGTAGAGAGGATCTTATCCTGTAGAGCAGGTCATTGTTGTTGTCAAGTCATCTCAGTGTTAACGGAAGTCTCTTTTGAGGAGGTCGATGTCAGAGCCTTGGTAGTGTCTTCCCTGGTAGAGGATTGCTTCCAGATGTTGCCAGGCCCCTCTTATCTCAATTCCTTACAATGAACTTTATTTTGTTTTATTTGGGATCACAGCTGATGGAGTTCAAAAGCTATTCCCAGTGTAAGTACTCAGGATCACTTCTTGTGATGCTCAGGGGATTATGCAACAAGAAGGATTGAATTTGGGGCTCCTGTGTGCAAAGAATGTGGTCAGTCCCTTGAACTATCTCCCCAGTTCTATTGTGACATAATATAGAAATTTGTGTATTATAAATTCGATGATGAAATTGAACATTTATGTTATGGTTAAATAGTTAACAAGACAGAAAAATCGACTGCTCATACCTGGGCTCTGTTGCATTTTTTGATTCCTATCAAAATTCTCCATCTCAGTTCACAGGTGAGACTAACATTCGAAGGTCAACGAATTTGGTTTGTTTGCTATTTTATATAGGTTTCCTGTTCAATATGGCTGTTTAAAGTGTTTATTAAATAAATGTACCAATGAATGAAAGGAGGGAAAGAGTATTATTTTGGGAAAACAAAGTACAAAATGGTTACATATTATATAAAATGAGTGAAAAATATATTTATAGTTATCAGAATGTGGATTTTATCAACCACAAATTCAATTGTTTTTTAATATTTCAAAGTGGTGTCTTGAGAGTATTTTATTTTCCTTAAATTTGTTTTGTATTACTGGTAAAAATCATGAATTTTACTCTTTCCTCATTCAGAGCCTGAGTCATAAACATGTTTTCCTTTATAGTAACATTATTATAGGGTCATGGGAAAATGAATCTCAGGAAAAGCTGGACTTCAGTAAATGGAATTTCTAGAATCTCATATCAAGGAGTAACCACTTGGGGTTTAAAGAAATATGAGTTTATGATGTTGAGGTGGAGAGAGGTGAGAAGGAGGAGATAAGGGTGAACTAAAATGGAGGAAAGATGGAATGAGACTAAAATTTCCTTGTTTTACTTTTCTGAACAATCATCAGAATTTGATCCTCACTTCTCTTCTGGTCATTGAATCTTTCAGCTGAGAGGTGAAGAGAGCTTATGTGAGACAGAACTTCACAAAATGCTTAACTAAAACTCGAACTAGCTAATCCTGCCTCCCAATCAGAGGGAGAAGCAATGGAGACACCAAGCCCAATCAGATATAAGATCACCAAGTAATAAACCAAAAACAGAGGGAGTCACTCAATTTAGAAGTCCCTGGGGAGAGGGTGGAGGATATAGGAGACAGAATGGGAATGGAGGTGGAGGGAGGACAACTTGGTGATGGGAATTCCCCTGATTCAATGTTTATTTGTAAATGGAATATTACTGTGAATATCATGTAAACCACTATGATTAAAATAAAATTAAAAAAATTGTTTTCAGGTAAGGGAAAGAGGCAAGCCTATTCAGGCATTCAGTATCAGGCTATTTACCACAATGGATAAGTAAAGAAAACCTATTCTACTGGATTCTCCAGGGGCCATGTGAAATGAACTTCTGACTTTTGTTTACCTGAATGTCAGAGGAAGGTGGCATTTATTCACAGTCTTGTTCCTTCAGGGCTCCATGGAGGTTGAAATCTGTTGTAATTTACTCAGGTATCTATATTGCATGATTCTGAATATCACAGGGACACACAAGATATGGGCAGAAAGGGAGAGATAATTGTGACAGTGGAGGGGAGTTCTGTAGGTATGCCACCTGTATGAGTGCATAGTTTTGTATTTGCTTTAATTCACTGTGTCATTCATTGTCTTGGAATTCTTTATAATTTTTGGTGCTAGAGGTGCTCAGGGCCTTCTCTTGGTTTAGTATTTAGGGATCACTCTTGGTGGTGCTTGGGGACTATATAGTGAACTGGGAGTATGCCACATGCAAGTCAAGAGCCTAAATGCTATGCTATCTCTTTGGCCTTATGTCACTATTTTTCCATCTGTCTGCTTATATTGTATAGAGTGATCCACTGCACAAAACTGCAAAATGATTGGAGTAAAAAGTTCTAAAACAACATGAGGATATATACAATAATTACTCATCTTGTTATTTTGACTTAGGTGCTATTATCTCACATTAAAGATGCACACACAGAGTAAGAAAGAGTAATTAATGTGATGTTTAATTTATAGTGCTGGTGCTAAATGATGGTGCTAGACCTTAAAGTCTGTGAGTTGAAAGCTCTAATTCCTTCTAGCACACCCTTATTTTCATGTTTGAACATGAATAACAGCCCATGATAATTATTTTATCAACATTTTCTGTTTTGGTACTCTGAACAGACTTCAAAATGCACAGGTATATGAATTGTTATCAGAATTTTCCTTCCTTCCTTCCTTCCTTCCTTCCTTCCTTCCTTCCTTCCTTCCTTCCTTCCTTCCTTCCTTCCTTCCTTCCTTCCTTCCTTTTCCATAATTTTACACTAAAATTTTATATGGTTTCTGGTTAGACCTGGAGTGAGATGCATACCATAACTGTCATTTTTATTGAGTAGAGAGACCACCTTGGAGAGAAGTGTAAGGACAGAGGCTTATCCTGAGCCAGTTCTGCCCAGGTTTTCTTGAGACTGTAAAACAATCTCTGTTTTTTTTTTTTTGTTTTTGTTTTTTTTTTTGTTGTTGTTGTTGTTGTTGCTGTTGATTACACCTTGGTTTTTGGGTAAGACCAAATTGTAATCAAACAGATACAAAGAAACCAAGGATGATCTTTGTTCTGGGTAAAACAATGTATAATTTAACAGTTCTAGTTGAAACTTTAAGATATTGAGCAAACCAACCAATTGACTAAAAAAGCAGCAATAAAACACAATCTTACAAACTTTTGAATGTTTAGGAGATACTTGAATTGGATGAATTTACTGGGTAACATTTCTGCTCTTTGGGTCAGCAGAACCTTCTTGTAGCTACCTTGGGACTCTGCTTAGACCTATCCTTTGTATGCCTGTAGTTTTGCTTTACTTATCATGTACTAGAATATCATGTGAATAGAATATAAAGCCCCTTTAACTGCTGAAAAGACACTAATACAGGTATCACATGTGTTTGAAATCTCTTGACAACTATTTCTTGAATGCCTGGTTCAGATCAACAAACTTCTCTGAAGCAATCATTCCCTTGAAAGGTATAAGAAAAAGGTGATTCTGAGAATGGTTATTTTTTTTTTGTTTGTTTGTTTTTTGGGCCACACCTGGTGACGCTCAAGGGTTACTCCTGGCTATTCGCTCAGAAGTCGTTCCTGGCAGGCACGGGGGACCATATGGGGAACTGGGGGATCGAACCACGGACCATCCTAGGTTAGCGCAGGCAAGGCAGGCATCTTACCTCCAGCGCCATCGTCCGGCCTCTAGAATGGTTATTTTTTTAAACATGTATTCAAGGGCATATAAACAGATTGTTTTGTTTTGTTTTGTTTTTGGGCCACACCCGGTGACGCTCAGGGGTTACTCCTGGCTATGCGTTCAGAAGTTGCTCCTGGCTTGGGGGACCATATGGGAAACCAGGGGATCAAACCGTGGTCTGTCCTAGGCTAGCGCATGCAAGGCAGGCACCTTACCTCCAGCACCACTGCCCGGCCCCAGAAAAAGAAATTTTTGAGGAAATGTCACACTTGTTGATATTTGGGGTTGACTCCTAGTTCTTTTCGACTTAGGTTCATTCAAATATCATGTGACATTTGAACCTAAGTTGAGACTTTTGCAGACAAAGCATGTGCTCATCCCATTGAATTGTCTTGTCCCAAATGGTTTTGTTTTGTTTTCTATTCCCTTCTAGGTAATAGAAATATGGTAATTTTGTGATTGTTTCTCAGCACAATTGGCCTTCAACCTTAAGTGGCTCAGCATGCTTTTGTACCTTGATGGTGTAACAGGAGGAGAAAGTAAGTTTTTGGGCATCTGAACATGTGACTGTTAGAGCATTTTGGACCTTGAGTCAGGATTTCTAACTTGGGAACTGTGCTGGCTTTGTTCTGTTTTTGGTTAGTGTTGCCCAAGGCTAGAGAGAACAGGTGTAGTGGAATGGCTGGAATAAAGAAAGCTAGACCTCTCTAGGGCTCCTGAATGTCTTTTGAGCTGCTCAAAAGCCTAGTTTCTGACAAATGGGAACAACTATATGCCCCACACAAACATTTCAGGGTAGCTTCCTGGTGTCTATCCTTTCTGATAATTTACCAGCAATGAAACCATAATTGGATATGATCTCTCTACTGACAAACCATAAAATCTTTCATCGTGCTAATTTTCAGGAAGCTATAGCTGATTTTTTCTAGATTAAGAAGTAGATAGTGTGAAGTTCTTTCTTGATAAAAGTTAATGCTCTGAGATTGTTGCATATATAACTAGAAGTTGGAGAATTATTTTTAGTGGAAATTAAAGTTATGTCATCTGTAAATCTTATCATTGAAAAATAAATATCAGATATCTGGAACATATAATATCCCAAAACTGAATGAGGAGGAAGTAGATACCCTAAACAGGCCAATCACAAACAAGGTAACAGTAAGAAGCCCCTTGGGGCTGGAGCAGTGCTGCAAGAGGTAAGGAAGGCATCTGCCTTGCCAGTGCTAGCCTAGGACAGACCACAGTTTGATCCCCAGGTATCCCATATGGTCCCCCAAGCCAGGAGCGATTTTTGAGTGCATAGCCAGGAGTAACCCCTGAGCGTCACTGGGTGTGGCCCCCTCAAAACCCACCTCCCCCAGGAAGAATCTTCCTAATAATAAAAAGTATGGGACTAGGTGTATTTATGGGTGAGTTTTATTAAACATTCAGATAATTACTGCCATTGATTCTTAACTATCCCCAAATATTGAAGAGACAGAAACTCTACCTAATATACACTGATTCTCAAAGGTAAGAGAGACACTGTCAAGAAAGAAAAATAAAGACCAGTGTCACTGATGAACATTGATGTAGAAATCCTCAACAAAATCATAGCAAACTGAATCCAACAGCATATCAAAAAAATTATACATCCTGACTAAGTGGGTTTCATCCTAAGAATGCACAGATAGTTCAATATATGCAACTCAATTAACATCATACACCACATAAGTAAAATGAAAGATAGATAATCACATGCTCATCTCAATCAATGCAGAGAAAGCATTCAACAAGATCTAATATCCATTCATGATTAAAACCTTCAGCAAAATAGGTGTGGAAGAAAACTTTCTCAAGATAGTAACTGCTGGGGCCGGAGAGATAGCAGAAGGCAAGGTGTTTGCCTTCCGGCAGTAGGACAGAGGTTCGAATCCCAGAATCCTATATGGTCTCTCGAGCCTGCCAGGAATGATTTCTGAGCATGGAGCCAGGAGTAACCCCTGAGCGCTGCCGTGTGTGACCCCCCCCCAAAAAAAAGACAGTAACTGCTTTTTAAAAAAAGCCCATAACCAATATTATTCTTTATTTTTCCTCTCATTTTTATTTATTTATTTATTTTTTGGTTTTTGGGTGGGGAAAATCATCACTGTATAAGAGAATATTTAGCAAGAGTTATAGCTGTCAAAGAAATTACACACAAAATATTCAAAAACATACGTGTTCATTTTATGTCTTTTGAAATAGTTGGGGGTATTAAATTCAGTGCACCACTTTGGTCTGTGATTTCGGCTGTGCAGTACTGAAGTTAAAAAGGGTAACTGTGTGGCCGGAGAGGCATTTGCCTTTCGTACAGAAGGTCAGTGGTTCGAGTCCTGGCATCCCATGTGGTCCCCGGTGCCTGCCGGGGTTGATTTCTGAGCAGGGAGCCAGGAATAACCTCTGAGTACTGCTGGGTGTGACCCAAAAACCAAAAAAAAAAAAAAAAAAAAAAAAAAAAAAAAGGGTAAATGTGATGTGGGGTAATGATGATTGGGGGAGAGAGAGTTAAGGAGTAAAAATGAGCTTTGTAGGGGTGTGCGAAAGGGCAGAATACAAGATGGACATTCTGCATACACAAAAACATAACTTAAGGATAGGGAATACTATTAATATACACTGTGCACTAGTCCCCGCACGGTTTTGAACATGTAGACTGGTAAGAAATTGACTGCCTTAGTGCCTCAGCACCCCCAAGTTAGGACCCACCATTTCTGGCCATCTGAGTTGGGAAGGCCTGGAGGCCTGGGGAAGAAGAGTGGACGGCTGGGGGCCTACTAAGGCTCCCAGCACCCCCAAGCTAGAGAGAAGGCCTTCGACCTGGGGTCTCCTCAAACCCCATGCTGGCTAGAGCTAGCTCCAGACCAAAAAAGGATTTGGTAGAGAACCGGAAGCCAGGGTATGCCCACCCTTCTCCCTGTGCCCTTCCCATCCTAGTGCTGGGGGAGGGGAGGAGAAAGCTTGGGGGCCCCTCCAGGAGGGACCACTGGGCACCCACCTTTTCTGGCCTCCTGGACTGGCACTCAGGGAAGGGCCTGGAGGCCAGGGGAAGAAGAAGGGATGGCTGGGGGACCTATTAAGGCTCCCAGCACCCCCAAGCTAAGGAGAAAGCCTTCAACCTGGGATCTCCCCAAACCACCTAGAGCTAGCCTCCAGATCAAGAAAGGACCAATATTATTCTTAATGGTGAAAAAGTGAAAGCATTCAATATTCAGTTATGAATAATAATAACTCACTTGCAAAAAAAGTGAACTCAGACCTTCATCTAACACCATGCATAAAGGTCAAATCCAAATGAACTAAAGACCTTAATATCAGACTCTAAACCATAAGGTATATAGAACAACGCATAGATAAAACACTTCATGACACTGAGACTAGAGGAATCTTCAAGGAAAAAACATTAGTGTCCAAACAAATGGAAGCAGAGATAAACAAATGTGATACATTAAACTGATAAGCTTCTGCACCTCAAAGGAAACAGTGACTAATATACAAAGGCCACATATGAAATGGGAGAAACTATTTACTCAATACCCATCAGATAAGGTATCTAACATCTAAGATATACAGGCACTCACAGAACTTAGCAAGATAAAACTTCTAAACCCATAAAAAATGGAGAGAAGAAATGAACAAATATTTTCTCAAAGATATTATCCAGAATACCACTCCTAGGGATATATCATAGGAACACAAAAACACAATACAAAAATGCCCTTTGTATGCCTATGTTCATTGTGGCTCTAATTACAATAGCCGGGATCTGGAAACAACAACAAATGAGTGGCTAAAAAAACTGTGGTACAGGGGCCCGGGAGATACCATGGAGTAAGGCGTTTGCCTTTCATGCAAAAGGTCATCGGTTCAAATTCCGGTGCCCCATATGGTCCCCTCTGCCTGCCAGGAGCAATTTCTGAGCATGGAGTCAGGAGTAACCCCTGAGCACTGCCAGGTGTGACCCAAAAACCACACAAAAGAACAAAAAACAAAAAACTGTGGTACATATACACAATGGAATACTATGCAGCTGTCAGAAAAATGAAGTTATTAAATTTTCGTATACATGGAATGACATTGAACATATTAGAACATGGACACATTAGGATACTTGCTGTATTTTTAGATTATTTTTTACTAAGTTACCTACTATTATTTTCAGGAACCTTTGTCAGCACATTTAATTATAAATAGTTAATGATTATTTTTCTACCTATTACTGCCCAAACCTAGCTATATTTTTCTTTTTTTCTTCTTTTTAACCAAAACAAAATAAAATATAAAATAAAATAAAATAAATAAAATGTCAGTTGTGTTTCTGAACGCAGATAAAATCCCTGGAACCATGTGGCTGAGGATATCTGCTGCTGCTCTCTACTGGCACCCTCCCGGTATTGCAGGAAAAGTGTTCCAGAGGTGGTTCTTTTTTTTTGGGCCACACCCGGTGACGCTCAGGGGTTACTCCTGGCTATTCGCTCAGAAGTCGCTCCTGACAGGCACGGGGGACCATATGGGGAACCAGGGGATCGAACCGCGGTCCGTCCTAGGTTAGCACAGGCACCTTATCTCCAGCGCCACGGCCAGGTCCCCAGAGGTGGTTCTTTTGTTACCAGCTAAAACCTCATTCAATCCTTGCTCATTGGAAGAAAAAACAATGAGGTCAGAGTAGAAAGATATGTAGAGGTGGGTTAGAAATAATACCGGCCACAGGCTGATGATTCCTGAAGCTTTAGGTGAGTTCTAATTAAATGGAAGGAAAAGTTAATTCTTTAAGTGGAAAATTCTTTGCCTTCTTCATCCTGTTATTTGAGGCCTAAAAAATGTCAAAGAAATGTCACAAAGGCCCAAATATCCTGCCCAGAACTTCACTCCTGAGGCTGAGCTCAGATAAATAACAGGTTCCTCTTTCTCCATTTCCTACCCCAGCAGAGTGGGGAAGGGTGTGGCCATAATGAGCAGATCCTGAGGAGTTGGGAAGCATGGTCCACCACTCTTCTCCAGTGTCCATGTGGGTCATGGCCTGCCATTGAGGTGCTTTCCTGGACCTCATTTCTAGGCACCTAGCTTGTTTAGGCAACTCAGTCTGGAGCTTCCTCTATGATCTTATTTCTTTTCCTGGGGTAGCCCCTTGGCCCTCACACAGGAAACTGATTGCTGTCCCCATGGTATTTTTTTAGTGACTCTCCCCTACTGTGACGGTGCTGGGGGTTTGACACAGTTGGCCTCATGTCTCTTTGGTCTGCCAATGGATTCCTTTTATCTTGGTCTCTAATAAAAAGTCCAGACTGTGTTCAGGATTTACTCCTGGCTCTGTGCTTCGGGATCATTCCTGATGGGGCTCAGAGAACCAGATGTGGTGCAAGGGATCAAATCAGAGATTATCATCTATATATTATCATGCTATTTTGTCTTTCTTTTCCCATCACTCCAGAAAGATCAAGCTTTGTTTTGTCACACTCAGATAGACCCAGGGCTTACTGCTGGCTCTACACTCTGTTAAGAGTTTAAGGGCCCATCCTCCAGGGGTTGAACCCATTTGACCTCGTGCAAAGCAACCACTTTGCTTTAGTTCCAGGAATGAAGGATTGTTGATTCAACAAGAAGTCATTGGGATCTACATCCAGGTAGCAAATGGCAGAATTTGGCACTTTGGATGCCCAAATGACTTCTTTTCCTCTGTTCACGAATGTTGTAACTTCCAAATACACATCAGGACTGAACTAGTACAAACAGGTTGGCAGTTAGCCTTGGTTCTAATACCCAGAGTCTGGAAGGGTGATTGCTGGTGGAGACTGTGTGTGAACCAGTATTCCTAATGCCTCCGTGTTAGCATAAAAGTGATTTCTTTTAACTGCCAGGTTTGTTGCCTTACACGTTGAATGCACATTCCAAGCATGTAGATGCAACTAGAAAACTAGGGAGTAAAGGTATTTCCCCAACAAGTCTGTTTTTCAACCAGGACAAAATAGCCTCGCCAGAGCAAGGCCTCAAAAAATTGGCTACGACTCAGAATTGTTCCTCTCCACGGAAATCTTTAGTAAAAGGCGAAAGATTTATGCGATCTGAAGAGAAACCAGAGTATGTTTTGGTGGGGCCGGGGCTGCCTGCTCGGGCGGCGGCGACTCCCCTTTCGCTGATGGTGGTTCGTCCTTCCAGCTGTTCCGCCCACGGAGGTTCTCCGGGACGACGCGCTAGGTCGGGTTCGAACGTCCAGGCGCATCTGGAAGTCCAGGAGGGGAATGTCAGCGTTTTTAGAGCCCGAAAACAGAGGCGCTCCGGGCGCGGTGCATTGTGGGTATGCCTATATTTTTCAACATCAGCTGCCATTTCCTAAATGGGCCAATGTAATTTAAGTATTAACTCTATACTTTTTTTGAAATTCAAACTTTTTGAAATTCTACCACTTCACATACTTTATGACTTAAGTGAGTATAATGAGTTTTTATTTAACTCATACAGAATATGCAAATCATAGTTGTCAATTCTGCTTGGCTCCCACTTTTCTCTGATTCCCCTAGTTGTTCTTGTCAACTACTTAATTGTTAAAATGGGAGTGTGAGAGTGCTGGAAATTGGAAAGGAAGAAAGAACAATTCTTGAAATGATGTGCAATGTTACAGAGAAGGGGAATTTTGGAAGATGATGATTAATATAGCCATAGCCTTGGGCATAATTCTTTCTCTGAAAATTGAATAAGAACACTTGAAGAGATCAGGATGATGTTTAAGGAGGTTTTTTTGTTTTGTTTTGTTTTGTTTTGTTTTGCTTTTAGTAAATGAGACCAAGATATTTCCTCAATTATCCTGATTGCACTGGATAAAATATGATCATAAGTTATTTTCAGGCTTGTATTTTATCAAGAGATAACCTTTCTCCTAACTTGAATCTGAACAGGTTTCTAGCTTGTTTTGGAAAACAGAATGCAGAAGGTGAGTGACTTTTCTGATCTTAAATGGTTTTGAGCTTTTATTTGCTACTTTTCTTGGGTGCTTTATTATCATATTAGAAATGGAACCATTCTGCTAAAATGGTTGTTTACAGGTCACCTTTTCATACAACCTTGAGACATGGATTACTTTGTTTTACCACATATTTCTGCATTTTTCTATAAAACTAAGAAGAAAGGGGGGCCAGATTAGTGATGCAAGCGGTAAGGCATCTGCCTTGCGTGTGCTAACCTAGAATGGACCACAGTTACATCCCCCAGCATTCTATATGGTTCCCCAAGTCAGGAGCGATTTCTGAGCACATAGCCAGGAGTTAACCCTGAGCATCACCAGCCGTGCCCACCCCCAAAATAAAAACCTAAGGAGGAAAAAAGAAAGACTGGGGGTGAGGGGCCAAGTGGTCTCAGAAACATTGGTAGAGAAAAATAAGACAGAACTAAATATCGAAGCCAAAGTCAATGACAATAGAATCAAGAGATCTAATCCTTAGCAATCTGAACTTAAATGGGCCTGGGAGCAAAGGGTGGTGCTATAGGATATATTCTGGGTTCATTGTGGAGGGAGGTCGACACTGGAGGTGGAATGACCCTGATTCACTGTATATCTGAAATTTATCTATGAAGGACTTTGTAGATCACAATGGTTTTAATAAAATAAAATTAAAAATAAAACCATGTTCTTGATAATGTTTCATATTCTTGAAAAAAATGTGGAAGTATCCATTACATAAGACAATATATGCTGCTCAGCATGAAAATTTTAGGGAAAGATTTGGTGTCTTATAATGTTAGTTACTATGGCAACGATGCATTTTTAATGGCACCATTAAATGGTAGTATAGCTACTTGTAACTAAGGAGCATAGAACATTCACAGCAGTGTTGTTTTTCATTGATGTGTTTTCTCTGGGTGAAGTGACTTAAAAATTAATGACTTCAAAGTAAAAATATTGTATAAAATAAAAAAGTGTCATGTAATATTTTAGTATTATAATATTTGCATATCTATTAGGCATATCTATACAGAACTTTAAGTAATGTTATTTACCTACTCCATTTTAGACACACATGTGTAAGTTTAAAGGATGATTGATCTGAAGACAAAGATTAAGTAATTTATCCTAATTCATTTGGCTATAGACAAGATTAGGAGGGCTCAGATGTTGCAGCCTCTAATATTTTCTTCCAGTCATCATATTGATTCTCTCTAACATAGTAAAATATAGAATACACTTTTTCAATTTTAATAATGGTATAGTTGACATAATGTATTTGTTTCAGTATACAACATTCAATATTTATTTGAATTTAAATTTAAACTTTTTTTTTTTGGTCTTTGGGCCACACCCGGTGACGCTCAGGGGTTACACCTGGCTATTCGCTCAGAGGTCGCTCCTGGCAGGCACGGGGGACCATATGGGGAACCGGGGGATCGAACCGCGTTCTGTCCTAGGTTAGCGCAGGCACCTTATCTCCAGTGCCACCGCCCGGCCCCCAAATTTAAACATTTTAAATTCAACATTTGGATAACTCTTTAAAAAAACAGTAAGCCAGTTAACATTTTCACCATGTACATTTAAAATTTTAAAGCAAAATTTATTTATTTATTTATGAGACCTCCCAAACAGAGCTAGGGAGGTGTAGGTGCCAACCTATGTATGATTTTATTTATTTATTTATTTATTTTGGTTTTTGGGCCACACCCGGTGATGCTCAAGGGTTACTCCTGGTAGAAATCACTCCTGGCAGGCACGGGGAACCATATGGATACCGCAATTCGAACTACCATCTATCCTGAATCAGCTGTGTGCAAGGCAAATGCCCTACAGCTGTGCTATCTCTCTGGCCCCCATGTGTGATTTTTGGTCCACAGGATAGGTGGTTCAGTGATGTTCAGAGGACTGTTTGGTGATGGGAATTGAACCCTGTCTTGAATAAACCCTAATTGCTGTTTTATCTCAGTCTTTTGAAGGACATTACTTTTCTTTTTTTTATTATTTAAAATCCAAATTTAATATTAACTGTGAATTCTATAACAAAAATCAATGTAAAATTATCTAAATAAATATATTATAACATTAAAATTGCTTAATAGAAATAATGAAATATAAATCTACATAAAATAACTAATAAAGTGTATATTGTTTCTGATTTTTTTAAATTTTTATTTTGATCATAATGTCTTACATATCTTTCACAGTAGTATTTTAGGTACATATTAACATTGAATCAGGGGAATACCCATCACCAAATTTGTCCTTCCCCCCGTCCCAGTTCCCTTTCTGCAACCCATATCCCCACCATCACCCTCCAGGCTGCTAGAGTTGGTGACCCCTCTTTGTCTAGCTTACTATTAGTGATGATATATCTGTTTGGTCCTGGTACCCTCCCTTGTTTCCCTCTCTATTTAAGAGGCGGAGCTAGATAAATCGAGTTATGTGGTTTTGTTTGAAGGAAAGAAAAGCAATAGTTTGGGGTACAAAATAAAAAAAATAAAAAAAAAGGAAGTAAAATAAGCTGAAAATGGGCGGAGTCCTTCTAGAGGCTTTCAACCTCAGTTTGAGAGAGGATGTAAAAAAGGTAATTGAAATACCACAACAATACAAAAAGAAATATCAAATTAAATATCCAGTGAGCCCTAGAGCAATAAAGACAAGCACCACACAATAGTCTTGGTTCTGAAATCAAATCATGCCAGAGTGCAAAAAGAAAGAGAAAGATAAGATAAAATAAAGTAAAATAAAATAATATTGGAGATATCAACTTCAATCTCTACACCAAAATAAAGACGTCAAAAAAAAAAAAAGATCAATCGATAAATAAATATGTGGAAAAATGATTGTTTTGTGCCTTTTTTCCCTTTTCTTTTCCCCCCTGCATAGGCACAGTAACTATTGGGGATATTATAGAGGGAATTCCCTTGACCTAGAAGACAAAGGGTTTCTCCACCCCTGAAGTATACTATCACACGATTAACTATAGACTCCTTGCATATTCATTTAAGGACATTATTTTTCTCTTGATCTTTGAACTTAATGTTTTTCCAATCTGACCTGTGCCATTTACAATTTAATTGCCTTTTCCTTCTCTCTCCTTTTTTCTCATGCTATGTCATTTTGTAATCATCTCAGTACTCGCTGTTGCCAGACTTCTGAAGTCAGCCCTAGTGCAAATATTACTTTTTAGTCCTGTTTGGTTAGGACCAAGCATTCACAGATTTTTAAAATAATAATAATTTTATTTTGATCAAAGTGGATTACATATCTTTTACAGTAATATTTTAGGTACATAGTGGCATTGAATCAGGGGAATTCCCACCACCAAAGTTGTTCTCCCTCCAATCCTGTTCCCAGTATGCATCCCATATCCCCATCCATTATTCCCTGGGCTGCCTGAATAAGTGGTCCCCTCTCTGTCTAGTTTGTTGTAGATTAGGTATCTATTCTGTTGTCACTGGCTTTGGATTTGGTGTTTAAGTCTGATCATTTTTATTACTACTTTGTGATCATACAACTGTTTTGTCTTGGTACCCTCCAATATTTCCCCCTCAATTTGTGAGGTGGAACAAGATGGTTTAAGTTATGTGATTCTGTTTGAAGGAAAGGAAAAAATAAAATGAGGCAAAAATCAAACAAGCAAAAAAATGGGCACAGTCCTTCTAGAGGCTATAGATATCAATTTGAGAGAAGAAAGGGAAAAAGGATGAGAAACATAATACGAAAAGAAAAATCAAACAAAAAATTCAAAAAGCACCACAGCGATAAAGACAACCACCACACATTAACCATGGTAGATTTTTTTTGTATTTCCAAATGCGTAACATTGCAACAACTTAACATTAACTCCTTTGGAGTTCTTTGTCTACATGGCAGTTAGGAAATGATTTTGTTTACCTAACTTAGGGAATATAATATTTCTTTCTAGATCTGGTGTAAATCATGATTGATCCAAGTCAGTCAAATGGAAATAACTTTGTAAGTTTATTTGGATGTGGACAATGATGGCCAATGAGATCCAAAAGTCAATCTGCTGTGAACTTTGAAAAATGTTTCTCTAACTCAGAAAGAAAATAACAAATAAACAAAAGCAGATACTCAGTGTGCAATGCTCTACTTCTCCAATGGTTATTGTTTGCCAGTGATTGTGCTTATATTAATAGTCCCTTGGGAGTAAAAGGAGAAACGATATAGCTAGAGCAGAAGGATGTAAGGATTTTGGTGCTGTTAATTGACCTGGTGCTAGAGACTTATATTTGCTATTATTAACTGTTTTGGATATACATGGGGAATTTATTAGATAAAGACTATATATTAGATATACATGTATATATGTATATTAGATATACATGGGGAATTTATTATATAATACTATATACAAGACTATACTTTCTTCGATATAGTATGATAAGGCTATATATACATAGGCTGAAACATAAAAACTAAAAAAAAAAAACTATAACAATGTGAGGCTTCGGAATCAGTTGCCTGAATATGACTCTCTGCTCTATTTCTGAGTGTCTGGCTAAAGGTAGAAAAAGTATTTAACCTTTAAAAAAGCCTTTTAGTCATTTACAATAAATGTAAAATAGGTAAAATAGAATCTGTATAGAGCTAAATGAGTAATAGAGGCAAAGTATAAAATGCAATTGCTGACATAGATTACATAGCCTCTAAATATTTATTTTAGTTATATTTGAAAGTGTCAACAAGAGGTCTAGAGAGGTCTAAAAATTGTCCTATGGTGAAAAAATTTTTCTTTAAGAATAAAATATATAGGGGCCCGGGAGATAGCATGGAGGTAAGGCGTTTGCCTTTCATGCAAAAGGTTATCGGTTTGAATCCCGGTGCCCCATATGGTCCCCCGTGCCTGCCAGGAGCAATTTCTGAGCATGGAGTCAGGAGTAACTCCTGAGCACTGCCGGGTGTGATCCAAAACTCCCCCCCCCCAAAAAAAAGAATAAAATATATTATGAATAGCTACCATCAAGTAACAAAAATAAATCTGGTAATAAAGATACATAGAGTATTACAAAAGAGATATAAGGAATATTTTACTTTTTCAAAACATTTGAAATTAGTTAATGTAGAATATCACTAGACATAGTAGTTTTTTCACTAAATTGAATGATGATATCACTGAGAACAGAATGAATTAAACAGCTCATTTGAGAGTTGTAGGAAAAAGTTTAAAAACCACATATTCAGTATTTGTATTTACCCCAAAGATAATACGTCCTTTAACTAACAATAAATTTGTGACTTAACTATCGACTAATATAAATTTGTTCTTTCATCCGTGACACCGAATAACTCATATCCCTTCTTAAGGGATAACTGAGAGACTGTTGCTTTGTAGGATAAAAAATGTGATTGGCTTAAATTGTTCTCAACTGAAACTATGTCACATTCATCCCTAACCTTATTACTTAACTAATAGCTTTGCAAACACACACTAGTGTATTTACTCCTGACATATGTTTGTATTGACCTTATATACTTGTGTATATTTGTAAATTGTTTTGTCAAATAAATACTGTGAAAGAGA
>PVKC010013409.1:0-22931 GCA_004027635.1 Crocidura indochinensis | reverse complement strand
TAGTGATGTGGAGCATTTTTTCATGTGTCTTTTGGCCATTTGTATTTCTTCTTTGTCAAAGTGTCTGTCCATTTCTTCTCCCCATTTTTTGATGGGATTAGATGATTTTTTCTTGTAAAGTTTTGTCAGTGCCTTGTATATTTTGGAGATTAGCCCCTTATCTGATGGTTATTGAATTTTACGTTCTTACATGATGTTAGTTGGGGGTATAAGTTCAATTTTTTGCAGGTGGCTAGCCAGCTGTGACAACACTACTTTTTCAAGAGGCTTTCTTTGCTCTATTTAGGATTTCTTGAACCTTTATCAAAAATTAGGTTATTGTATGTCTGGGGAACATTCTCTGAGTATTCAAGTCTATTCTACTGATCTGAGGGCCTGTTTTTATTCCAATAACATGCTGTTTTGATAACTATTGCTTTGTAGTAGAGTTTAAAGTTGGGGAAAGTAAATCCTCCCATATTCTTTTCCCCAATGATTACTTTAGCTTTTCTCAGGTGTTTATTGTTCCAAATGAATTTCAAAAGTGCCTGATCCACTTCTTTGAAGAATGTCATGGGTATCTTTAGAGGGATCACATTAAATCTATACAAAGCTTTGGGGAGTATTGCCATTTTAATGATGTTAATCCTGTCAAGCCATGAGTAGGGTATGTGCTTCCATTTATACGTGTCCTCTCTTATTTCTTGGAGCAGAGTTTTATAGTTTACTTTGTATAGGTCCTTCACATTTTTAGTCAAGTTGATTCTAAGATATTTGAGTTTGTGTGGTACTATTGTGAATGGACTCTTTTCTTAATGTCCATTTCTTCCTTAGTACTATTGGTGTATAGAAAGGCCAGTGATATTTGTGTGTTAATTTTGTAGCCTGCCACCTTGCTACATGAGTCTAATGTTTCTAGAAGCTTTTTGGTAGAGACTTTAGGGTTTTCTAAGTAGAGTATCATGTCATCTGTAAAGAGTGAGAGTTTGACTTCATCCTTTCCTATCTGGATTCCCTTGATATCTTTTTCTTGCCTAATCACTATAGCAAGCATTTCAAGTGCTATGTTGAATAGGAGTGGCAAAACAGGACAGCCTTGTCTTGTGCCAGAATTTAGAGGAAAGGCTTTCAGTATTTCTCTATTGAGGACATTATTTGCCTCTGACTTGTGGTAGATGGCCTTAACTATATTGAGAAAGGTTCCTTTCATTCCCATCTTGCTGAGAGTTTTGATCAAGAATGGGTGTTGGTCCTTATCAAATGCTTTCTCTGTGTCGATTGATATGATCATGTGGTTTTTATTTTTTTGTTGTTGTTGATGTTGTGTATTATGTTGATAGATTTACTGCTGTTAAACCAGCCTTGCATTCCTGGGATGAAACCTACTTCATCTTAGTGGATGATCTTCTTAATGAGGCATTGAATTCTATTTGCCAGGATTTTGTTGAGGATCTTTGCATCTGTATTCATCAGCGATATTGGTCTGTAATTTTCTTTTTTTTTTTTGTTGCACCTTGCCTGGTTTAGGCATCAAGGTGATCTTGGCTTCATAAAAGGTATTTGGAAGTGTTTCCGTTTTTTCGATTTCATGAAAGAGTCTTACCAGGATTGGTAGTAGTTCCTCTTGAAATGCTTGAAAGAATTCATTAGTAAATCCATCTGGCCTTGGCTTTTATTTTTGGGCAGACATGTGATTACTGTCTTAATTTCCTTAATAGTGATGGATGTGTTTATATATGCTACATACTCTTCATTCAACCTTGGAAGATTATAAGAGTCCAAGAATTTATCCATTTATTCCAGGTTCTCATTTTTAGTGACACAGAGTTTCTCAAAGTAGATTCTGATTACCCTTTGAACTCTGCCATATCAGTAGTGATCTCTCCATTTTCATTTTAATACGAGTTAACAAGTTTCTCTCGCTCTATTTTTTTTTGTTCTGTCAGTGGTCTATCAATCTTGTTTATTTTTTCAAGAAACCTAGTTCTGCTTTCATTGATCTTTTGGATTGTTTTTCGGGTTTTCACTTCATTGATTTCTGCTCTCAGCTTTGTTATTTCCTTCTCCCTCCCTATTTTAGGTCCTTTTGTTGAGTACTTTCTAGTTCTATGAGCTGTGTCATAAAGCTATTCAGGTATTCCTCTTTTTCCTGATGTGTGCTTGCACAGCTATAAATTTGCCTCTTCGTACTATCAGTCCTGTAGATTCTGATAGTTTGTGTTTCCATTGTCATTTGTTTTCAGGAATGTTTGATTTCCTCTTTGATCTCATCTTTGACCCACTGGTTATTCAGTATTAGGATGTTTAATTTCCAGGTATTAAAGTTCTTCTTCTGTGTCCCTTTGTAGTTCACATATAATTTCAAGGCCTTGTGGCCAGCAAAGGTAGTCTGCAAAATTTCTATCCTCTTGATATTATGGAGGTATGTTTTATGTGCTAGCCTGTAGTCTATTGTGGAGAATGTCCCATGTACATTAGAGAAAATGTGTATCCAGGCTTCTGGGGGTTGAGTGTCCTGTATATATCTACTAGGTCTCTTTCTTCTATTTCTCTTTTCAGGTCTAGCATATTCTTCTTGGGTTTTAGTCTGGTTGACCTGTCTAAAGTTCACAATGCCGTGTTGAGGTCTCCCAGAATTATTGTGTTGTTATTGATATTATTTTTCAGATTTGTCAACAATTTTATTAAATATTTTGCTGGCCCCTCATTCGATGCATATATGTTTGGGAGAGTGGTTTCTACTTGCCCTACGTATCCCTTGATTAATACAAAATGTCAGTTTTTTTCCTTACAACTTTCCTAAGTATAAAGTTAGCATCATCTGATATTAGTATGGCCACTCCAGCTTTTTGTATCGGTGTTGTTTGCTTGGATGATTTTGCTCCAGTCTTTTATTTTGAGTCTATATTTGTTCTGACTATTCAGGTGGTGTTTCTTGTAAGCAGCAGGGGGTTGGATTGAGTTTTCTGATTTATTTAGCCACTCTGTGTCTCTTAACTGGTGTATTTATTCCATTGACATTGAGAGAAAGAATTGTCCTGGGAGTTAGTGCCATCTTCATATCGAAATTTGGTGTGTCTGTTAGTCAGTCTTGTCTTAAAATAGGCCGTTTAGTTTTTCTTTTAAGAATAGTTTTGTGGGGGCCCAGGAGATAGCATGGAGGTAAGACGCTTGCCTTTTATGCAAAAGGTCATCGGTTCGAATCCCGGTTCCCCATATGGTCCCCCGTGCCTGCCAGGAGCAATTTCTGAGCATGGAGCCAAGAGTAACCCCTGAGCACTGCCGGGTGTGACCCAAAAACCAAAAAAAAAAATAGTTTTGTGTCTGTAAAGTTTCTGAGCTGTTATTTCTGTGAAATCATGTATTGTTCCTTCAAACCTGAAAGTGTGTTTTGATGGGTGCAGTATTCTAGGTGAAGCATCTAACTCATTCAGTTTTGTCGCTATGTCCCACCACTGCCTTCTGGCCTTGAGTGTTTCTGGTGAAAGGTCTGCAGTAAATCTCAAGGATGTTCCCTTGAATGTAATTTCTCTTTTTGATCTTGCTGCTTTCAGAATTTTGTTTCCTTCATGGGATTTGTCATTGTGACTAGGATGTGTCTTTGGTTGTTTTTTCTGTGGTCTCTTTTAGTTGGTACTCTTCGGGCATGCAGGATTTGATCACATGTATTCTTTAGCTCTGGTAGTTTCTCTTTAATGATGTTCTTGACCATTGATTCTTCCTGGAGATTTTCTTCCTGTGTCTCTGGGACTCCAATGATTCTTAAGTTGTTTCTTTTGAGCTTATCATAGACTTCTATTGTCTTCTGTTCCCATTCCTTAAGTAATTTTTCCATTATTTGATCATTTTCTTTAATGCTTTTTCCCATTTCTTCTGCTGTATGGACTTGTTATTCATCTCATCTTCCAGTGTACTAATTTTATCCTCAGCTGCTGTTATCCCGTGGGAAAGCTCAGCTATGTTTTTCTTCAATTCATCTACTGAGGTTTTCAGACCTGTTATTTGACCTGAAATTTCAGTTTGGAGTTTTTTCATTTCTATCTTCATATTCTCTTGATTCTTATTAGTGTTCTCTTCTATACTATTTTTTGAATTCTTTGAACATCTTCCATATTTCGACTCTAAACTCCTTATCTGAGAGACAGACTAGTTAGTTGGTTGTCCATGTTCAAGTCATCAGAATTGCCATTGTCATTCTCTATGTCTGATGCTGGCCTGCATTGTTTCCCCAATGTTACACTTGTATTTTGGGTTTTCCTACATGTTGTGGTTATATTCATTGGCTAAATGATATGTGTGGCCACGCTCCTCTGGCTCTTCCCTTTCTGGGCATGAAAACTCACCTTCAGGGAAGGCTAGCCATCTTCAGTTGAGCCACACACAGTTTGAAATCAGGCCGAAAATGCAGCACAGCACATAGATATGCAGATAGGAATGCTGGCATCTGTGTACCAGCAGAGTTCAAAGGCTTCCCCTTTCTGGCTTCTCTGGATGTATTTTTATAGAAAGGAAACTCTGGAGATGCATGTAGTACTCTGGGGAAGAAAGAAATTCATGCAGTATGGTAATTTACAGTACATGATATCATTCAGCATGCAGACTGACAGGATTGAAGGTTATTCAGTGTGGGGTTAGATAGGTTTGAAGGTTATTCTGTATATGGTGATAAATAGGACATAAGGTCATGCAGGGTAGGGATGAACAGGATGGAAGTTCATGGAGGGCAGAATGTCATTCAGGATGAGTATAGAAAGGATATAAAGTCATTAAGATTTGGGAATGAGCAGGAAAGAGTCCCATAGTCATGTACTATGGAATAGTCAAATGTAAGTTTGTAGATGTCCTGTCTAACTCCTTGAAGTTTATAACTAGGGTTTATGGCAAATGGTATATGAGAGTACAAATGATTTAGGCATAAAGAGAAGCTGTACTGATTGTTTTTAGAATTATTTCAGTGGGATATGTGTCACCTGGTTTCTAACCTCTGGACCAGGGTGACTGAAGCTTCATATGAAATGTTTGAAAAAAAAAACTGGGTTAGGAGCCCTAGTGATTTTATAGTTTATAAAGCACTTGACTCTATATAGCTGTCCCCATATGATTCCATTAATCCTTCCAAGAGTAATCCCTAAGTATAGTCAGGTATGGCCCCAAATAAACATTTTTAAAAAGATAGAAAGAGCGTTAAGTAAAAAAGAAAAATCCCCAGTTAAACTTTTCTGAATTGAAGACTAAAATTTTCCATAAATCAGAAAATGCAAAAGCCTCTGGAAGGTGCAACATAAGGAAAAGATACAGAAAAGGGACTCTCCATAAAAGACTTATATCCTCAGTCCTTCATTTTTAGCTTTGTAAACACTATCTTGTACTCACCAGAAGAGTAAGCTACAACTCTAGGTTGTTTTAAGCATCATGAGCATCTCTGTTTGCAAGAGGCAGGGTGGGACCAAAGCAGATGCCACTGGTTCCTGTGAAATCAATTCCAGTGGGACAGGAAGTCATTAACACAGTCTTGCAGAAGTGGTGTGGAGGCAGCAGGTGTAGCTGTATTTCCAACAAATTAAGAGGTGCATAAGTCAGAGAATTGGGTTGACGATGTCTAAGAAATTGTTAATTGGATAAAAATTTAAATGGATCTAATTAAATAGAAATAGCACAGCTAGAAAAAATATTCTATTATATTTAGTTTTTCCTTTGCAAGTAATCAGAACATTTCTTAAGTTACTGCAAACATTACTGTCAAAGCAAGCATGTGAAATATATAAAATTAATAGATGTGATAAGTGAGACCTAGAAACTCATAGAAAACTGTTTCATTTACTTCAAATAAGAGATGCTATCTCCAAATTATATGAAACAACAAATACTGCCAATTATAAAGGAAATGAGAAGACACTTAAGAAATATTTTGCCACTTCATAAAATTGTCACTTTACATAACAAAATAAAAAAGCAATATGATAATGAAATATAAGTGCTTTGAAATCTAGGCAAGAACAAAACAAGAGTAAAAAATTATCTGCAGTCCTAGTGGTTGGAAAACCAAGCTGCATTTCTACAAGGTTCGTAACAAACAACCTGGTCATTTAAGAGTAAAATGTGTAAAAGAAAGGAAAATATTGATGTGTACCATGGGACATGATAAGATTGTCTCCTGTGAAAGCCTTAAAATTATGTGGTAGCCTTGAGTGTTGTATCTATTTTGATTTAAATAAAATATATAAATAACAAGGTAACTTTAGAATAATTTGAACTGAAGTGTTGAAAGTCAGTTGTGAAATGAGTGATGCAGACTAGTGGACATAATGACAATCCAACAATGGCTTTTTAAGTTCCAAAACCAGGGATCTCCTGGAGAAAGTACACTGGACCAAACTCTCCACAATGCTCTACTAAATATCCTTATGTAAAATTTCAATGTGTGGACTTGTACTTTTAAGGAAATCCTTATAATACAGCATTTATTGAGATTACTTTTTGATAACTGAAAATCTTTTACCCTAATAATCCTGTTAACATACTAAACTCATATTTATGGCAGATCAATGAACTCCTTTTGTCCTATCTCTTATTTATTTGTCCAAGCCAGACTCAATGATGGCACTGAGTATGGAGCAATGTCTAATGGTACATCACAGAGTCACACACAATATTTCACAGTGGAGGTAGAAAGTGTGTTGGGTTAGGTGCTATCCCTGGAAACACATGTCCACTTAGGGGGGCATGCACCAGACATATCTTCTAGCTTTCCTGGTGCAGTGTCTAATTTTTTCTCCCAAGAAACATTTGCAGAAGGCCCTCTTAGAGGTCTATCATGGACCCTTTATGTGGATCACTGGTGATATTTCTGTCATACTTCCTACATGGTAGTGACTCAACATTTTTCCCTTTAATTTCGTTTCTGCCCACTATAGAAATCCGGCCTCAGCTTTCCTACAGACAAAGAAATGTCAGTACCAAAAGACTGCCAAAAGTTCCCTGCTGGCTTAGTATATTTACAACTTAAGACCATCCAGCTACCTCTCTTTCTGTCAGGCTTTTACTCCCAAAGGCCAAGTCAAAACATAACATCTCCAAGACAATTCTCTCTGCCTGCCTTTGAACATCACAGCAGAATGACTCTCCCTGTCACTTTGAATACCTGCTTGCAAAACAGGTTTGGTCACTTTAGATTTAGATTACCAGATCATAGGAAATGGGTCTTGGCCCCTAGCTAAGAATATTATTTCCCTCAGGTTAAGAATATTTATTAGACCTCCGTATTTGCCAGAGGCCTCTTGGCCCGGCCTAGGGTGGGGGGTTCTCGGACCTGGGTCACCCGACCCCCCCTCTTCCTCTTTCCTCCGGATCTCCAGGTGGGTTCCTGGGAGGACCTTGTGGGGCACCCTGGGTTTTCCCCACTTCCAGGCCAGGTCCAGAGATTGGCTTCTGTGGTGAAGTTTGATCTGGGGGGTGACAGATAGCTACTCAGCTATACTCAGGCTATCACTGGCAATTTCATACCAATCTACATGTTGCAGTCTACATGTTCGCGCTAGCCCCCACACGAACCTATACTCCTTCCAACTATCAGTACCCCAGATTTACCATTCTTAACTTCAGTAACACAGTTCTAATCTCAGACCAAAGACATACAGTGGATCTAACAATCCCAGAACTATTTTGAAGAACATAAATTGAACACATATTGAACACATATATCTTCTGAATATTTTATGTGTACTTTCTTTAACAGCTATAACTCTCTCTATATATTCTTCTGTCATGATGTTTCTTTCCACTTTTCATCTTGTCTTTTCTTTGTAAGCTGTTTAGTAAGGATTGTTGGTGGAAATGTCCCTCAGTTTAATGCCTATGATTGAACTATGTCATGGAGATTGCTGGTCTTGTTCCTATTGCCTCCAGATGCCCCAATAATGGTACATGGCATTGATACTTGTTTGCATAGACACATTAAAATGGGAAAACAGTATACATACAGATAAGTTCTTATCTAATAGAGGTAGGAACACACAAATCTCATTACAATGTACTTTACACCCTGAACATTGATATAATGACCGGACACAGGACTAAGAAGAATGGGCATCCTCCATTCACGCCAGAACTAGGCAAGCTATCTACGAAACATCCAAGGTCTTTTATAGCAACATCTGGAAGCAATCCTCTACCAGGAAAGACACTACTAAAGGTCTGACATCAATCTCCTAAAAGGAGACTTCCGTTAACACTGAGAAGACATAACAACAATAACCTGCTCTACGGGACATGGCTCTCTCCATTGCCCTTCAGTGTGAGGTGAAACGAGAGGATGCTCTGCACCATCCTGACTGCAATATGGGATATGCAGACCCCAGGATCTTTAATACAAAAGCATGATACCAATATCAGAGACTATGTGAGGAATGAAGGTGTATTGCCACTACAGACGATGACTTGGATTGGACAAACTAGTTTGCTTGGAGCCTAGAGTAGGTCCTATGCCAGGAAACTTCAGGGTCTCCTTGTATTTAGGCCATACTTTTTTTCCATGTCCCTTATATTTTGGTGGGCCTATGCAAACAAATGCCACTCTAACACCGTTTTTTACTATGTTCCCTTGACTCCAATCCTTAAGAAAAACAATCCACTAAAACATTGGGGTTAACTTAAACTAGAATACATATGCATGGAACTAGATAAATGTACTTTGCCCTCAATGTTTAAGGAGTTACATAAGTCTAATGTCTTTAGATTATATTGTGTGCTGCTAAGAAATAGTATGTACTACAACTGGGGATTTAAAGGACAATGTAATTGTATTGTACATGGGTTCAGCTTTGTTTTTCTTAATGCTCTTTGGCTGAAAGTTCAAGGCTGGGATATCACCGATGGGACTACTGAGAATTCTGTTTATGGGTGATTGTGCTTCCACTGTAACTTTACCCTGTCCTCTTTCTTTGCATCTTTGTTGTCATAATTAAAATAAAAAAATATAAAAAAGAATATTTATTATCAGGAGTAAAACCAGGATTCCTGTCATCCCTTATTAGCATCTTAATAACATCAGTAATAACATCTAATAACACCTAGGGCCAGGAACTACTTTGATATGTAAGAATTTAGTCTTCCTTTTATTCTAAGGTTACAAAGCACCAAAAGCTATGTATATTTGTTCTGAAATTAAACAATGCAGATTACATTCTTTTCATGTTACGATTGCCTCTTTTCTCCCTTTATATACTACCTTGCCTAAGATTAAAGTTGTCGCACTCTTGCCATAGATGTGTTGAACCCACACATACTGCGTGTGGTATCATTACTTCATATATCATATTTCATATTTGTCCACTTCGTGTTCCCACTTATTCCAAGTGGGAACTTATCTGATCCACTAAGGTTTTGCTTAGGGAAGCTAACACGTCTGCAGCACCTGAATAGTCTGAGTGCCACCAGGTGTGCACCCCATAACAGTGACAACAAAAACAAAGAAAGGCTTTCTCTACCCTGGTGACATCTGTCTTTATACAATCCCTCAAGCTCTGCCTTCCCAAGTAGAGCTGCAATGCTGTGAACAGGACGTAGAAACAGCCTTCAGATATGCTTCTTCTGAAGCAGCCCCACCACTCACCCGAGCTGTATGTTGCCTGCTGTCTCCCTTGGGTTCTTCTTATCCCGTGACAAGATACATGTACTTTCATATCGGAGGGACTCTGAGTGAAGCTACTCTTGGCTCATGCTGCAGGTTTTCCTGTGGATACACATTTTCAACTATTTTGTGTAAATATCCAGGAGAACAAATGGTAGAGCAGATGGTAAGAATGTGTTTTTGACCAAATAGCCAAACTAGTTTCCTCAAGGGCTGTTCAACTGCATTATCCATCCAATATGGATTCCAGTGTGCTGTACTCAGTCTAACTGTTTTACCCACAAAGTGTGAAACACAGTGATCTGTGCTCAGCAATATTTGCCTTCAGCAGGATTAGATTCTCCTCATGATCACACTCAATGTATATTGATGGACAGAATGTGGAGGCTTCTTTGCACTTGCTCTTTATTATCCTGCTTTCTCATTCAGGAAGTTGTTCAGGTCCTGATAAAACCAGGAGTTACATTTACTCTATTTCTATGGGTGAATATGTTTGGGCCACCCCTGATCCAAGTTTACATCTGGCTCTGAACTCAGATATTTCTTCCAGATATCCTTAGAGGACTACATGAAATACCAGTGATTAAAACTATTTATCCTTCGTGAAAGGCAAGTTCCCTACCCACAGCACTATTTCTCTCAGTATCCTTGGCATTGAAATTTTAAAATTTGTTTTGTTTGCTAATTGCTTTGGGGTATATTTTGTATCATCATCCTTTGTCGTATGTGACTTTTATTAAATCTCTCTCCAAGTATAAGCTTGTCTCTTTTTTCCCACATATTTTTTCTTTATTTAAACATCTTGATTACATATATGGTTGTGATATGGTTTCAGTCATGTAAGGAACACCCCCTTCACCAGTGCAACATTCCCACCACCAATGTCCCAAATCTCCCTCCCTTCCAACCCACCCCCACCTGTACTCCAGACAGACTTTCCAGTTCCCTCATTCATTAACATGATTAGGGTAGTTCTCTGTGTAGTTATTTCTAAATCTGCACTCACCATGCTTTGTGGTGAGCTTCATGAAGTGAGCTGGAAGTTCCAGTCCTCCTCTCATTGTCTCTGAGGATTGGTGAAAAAATGACTTATTTTTCTCAAAACCCATAGATGAGTGAGACTATTCTGCGTCTCTCTCTCTCCCCTCTGACTAAATTCACTCAGCATTGTAGATTCCATGTACATCCATGTATAGGGAAATTTCATGACTTCATCTCTCCTGACGGCTGCATAATATTCCATTGTGTATATGTACCACAGTTTCTTTAGACATTCGTCTGTTGAAGGGCATCTTGGTTGTTTCCAGAGTCTGGCTATTGTGAATAGTGCTGCAATAAGTATAGGTTTGAGGAAGGGTTTTTTGTATTGAATTCTTGTGTTCTTAGGGTATATCCCTAGGAGTGGAATAGCTGGGTTGAATGGGAGCTCAATTTCCAGATTTTGGAGGAATCTCATATTGCTTTCCATAGAGGTTGGACTAGACGACATTCACACCAGCAGTGGAAAGAGTTCCTTTCTCTCCACATCCCCGCCAGCAACGATCTCATTTTTTGTGATGTGTGCCAATCCCTGTACTGTGCGGTGGTATCTCATCATTGTTTTGATTTGCATCTCCCTGATGATTAGTGACGAGGAGCATTTTTTCATGTGCCTTTTGGTCATTTGTATTTCTTTTTTATCAAAGTGTCTGTTCATTTCTTCTCCTCATTTTTTGATGGGATTAGATGTTTTTTTTTCTTGTAAAGTTCTGTATATTTTGTAAAGTGCCCTGTATATTTTGGATATTAGCCCCTTATCTGATGGGTGTTGGGTGAATAGTCTCTCCCACTCGGTGGGTGACTTGTATCCTGGGCACTATCTATTTTGAGGTGCAGAAGCTTCTGAGTTTAATGTATTCCCATCTGTTGATCTCTGCTTCCACTTGTTTGGATAGTGTAGTTTCCTCCTTGAAGATGCCTTTCGTCTCAATGTCATAGAGTGTTTTACCGACGTGTTGTTATATATACCTCCTGGTATCAGGTCTGATATTGAAGTCTTTAACCCATTTGGATTTTGCCTTCGTACATGATGCTAACTTGGGGTCTATGTTCGCTTTTATGCATGTGGCAAACCAGTTCTGCCAGCATCACTTGTTGAAGAGGTTTTCCCTGCTCCACTTAAGATTTCTTGCTCCTTTGTCAAAAATTAGGTACTTGTATGTCTGGGGGACAATGTCTGAGAATTCAAGCCTATTCCACTGATCTGAGGGTCTGTCCTTATTCTAATATCATACTGTTTTAATAAGTATTACCTTGTAGTACAATTTAAGGTTGGGGAAAGTAATGCCTCCCATTTTCCTTTTCCCTAGGAGTGCTTTAGCTATTCTAGGGTGTTTATTTTTCCAGATGAACTTCATAAGTGTTTGATCCGCTTCTTTGAAGAATGCCATGGGTATCTTTATAGGGATCGCAATAAATCTGTATAATTGCCATTTTAATTATGCTAATCCTGCCAATCCATAAGCATGGTATATGTTTCCATTTCTGTGTGTCTCTCTTATTTCTTGGAGCAGGGCTTTATAATTTTCTTTGTATAGGTCCTTCATGTCTTTGGTCAAGTTGACTTCAAGATACTTGATTTTGTGTGGTGCTATTGTGAATGGGATTGCCTTCTTGACTTCCTTCTCTTCCCTATCATTATTGGTGTATAAAAAGACCAATGATTTTTTTGTGTTAATTTTGTAGCCTGCCACATTGTTATATGAGTCTATTGTTTCTAGAATCATTTTGGTAGAGTCTTTAGGGTTTTCTAAGTAGAGTATCATGTCGTCTACAAACAATGAGAGCTTGACTTCTTCCTTTCCTATCCGGATTCACTTGATATCCTTTTCTTGCCTGATCGCTATAGCAAGAACTTCCAGTACTATGTTGAAGAGGAGTGGTGAGAGTGGACAGCCTTGTCTTGTACCAGAATTTAAATGGAAGGCTTTTATTTTTTCTCCATTAAGAATAATATTTGCCATTGGCTTGTGGTAGATGGCTTCAACTAGATTGAGAAAGGTTTCTTTTATTCCCATCTTGCTGAGAGTTTTGATTAAGAATGGGTGTTGGACCTTATCAATTGCTTTATCTGAGTCTATTGATATGATCATGTGATTTTTATTATTCTTCCTGTTGATGTTGTGTATGATGTTGATAGATTTATGGATGTTAAACCATCCTTGCATTCCTGGAATGAAGCCTACTTAATTGTAGTGTATGATCTTCTTGATGACTCATTGGATGCTATTTGCCAGGATTTTGTTGAAAATCTTTGCATCAGCATTCATCAGAGATACTGGTCTGTAATTTTCATTTTTGGCAGCATCTCTGTCTGATTTTGGTATCAAGGTGATTTTGGCTTCCTAAAAGCTATTTGGGAGTGTTCTCTTTTTTCAATTTCATGGAAGAGTCTGGCTAGGATTGGTTGTAGTTCCTCTTGAAAGATTCGAAAAAAAAAATCATTAGAAAATCCATCTGGGCTTGGACTTTTCTTTTTGGGCAGATGTTTCATCACAATTTCAATTTCTTCAGTGGTGATGAGGGTGTTTAGATATTCTACCTCTTCCTTATTTAAATGTGGAAGTTTATGTGTCCAAGAATTTTTTCATTTCTTCTAGGTTCTCATGTTTAGTAGCATAAAGTTTCTCAAAGTAGTTTCTGATTACCCTTTGGATCTCTGCAGTATCTGTTGTGATCGCCCCCTTTTCATTTCTAATATGGGTTATCAGATTTCTCTCTCTCTCTCTTTCTTTGTGAGTTTTGCCAATGGCCTATCAATCTTGTTTATTTTTTCAAAGAACCAACTTCTGCTTTCATTGATCTTTCAGATTTATTTCAGTTTTCCACTTCATTAATATAACATGAAACATAACATAACATGAAACATAGCAGGATTTCTTAAAAAAATAGGATGTACATTCTGAAACTACCACTTGTGCTCTTAATACATTTGAAATGCTTCTACAACTGCAAGAAGATAAAAAAAATACAGACCTCCATGGACTTTCCTTTAGAAACCCTTGACTTATCAAAGTACATTATGGACTCTAAGAACAACTATAAATTGTAAAAATTATTTTCTGTTTTGAAATATTGTGGTGAACCAGAAAAGGGTCACTGCACAGCCTATTGTAAAATATGGTAATAAATGTTGATTTAAATGTGATGATCAATAAGTTTCAAAAATTTCCAATTAATCTGTAAAGTATCCAGCAGCTTATCTTCTTTGATATACTTCAAAGAAACCTGTTGCAATGGATACAGCTATTTAAATTAGCAGATGTCTACCTAAATATCTTTTAGCAATGTCTATAATAATGTTCAAATGTTTTTCTATTTTTCTGTTTCTTTTTTTGTCATAGCTGGTTATCTCTCAAGGGTTACTTTTGGATCTGCACTCAGTAATAGCTCCTGGCTGGCACAGGGGACCATATGCGTTGCTGGGATTTGAACCACCATCCATTATGGATTGACTGTATGCAAGGCAAATGCTATCTCTATGGTCTCTGTTCAAAATTTTTGTATCAACAGGAAAATAGCTGCAGGATGCTTTGGAAGAGATAGACTCCCAATACAGTGCTCATTACTAGAGAGTTTAGTGTTTTATTTTCTACTCTATTATGTTTTTAATAACCTTTACTGTTTTTCCAGTTATTCATGAAGAAATAATTTGAATGCCCTAGTTTTGTGATATAAGTTATATATTACAATACTTTGAACTATTATTTTTCATTTGCTTTTATGTGCTTGTATAATCTAATGTAATTTCCACAGAGAAATTCTTGAATGCCCTGGAATCTTGCTACAGTGCTCAGTTCTGAGTATTTTATTTACAATTTACTTTTAATTCTTGCTAGTTTTTATTATACATAAGGCTTTATTCTTAGTTTGATTTCAAGAAAGGAACCTGGATATTTTAAATCTAGGATACTTATTCTAAGATACAGACTCCTTTTACAGTGCTCATTACCATTTTACCTAATATTCTAGGTTTGATAATCTTGATTATTTTGGGAATGTTTTGTGATTATTTTAAACATTGAAGCTTTTTATTTTTTATTTATATTATTGATTTCTCTAAAGAACTGAAATTTTTTTACAACTGACATGCAGACTCTTTATTTAGCAGCTCTATGATCCATTTCTCTCACTCACTATCATCATCATGATAGTCGTCAGTGTAGCTATTTCTCTAACTTTGTGGTAAGCTTCATTTTGTGCTCTGGCCCTTCCATCCTCATCTTTATTATTTCTGTGTATTATTACATTAATGTCTTTTATTTCTTAAAATTCATAGATGAGTGAGACTATGCTGTTTCTATCTCTCTCTTCTGACTTTTTTCACTCAGCATTATAGTTTTCATGTCCATCCATGTATTGGAAAATTTCATAAGTTCATTTTTATAACAGCTGCATAGTATTCTGTTGTGTCTACATACAAGAGTTTTTTTTTAGCCACTTATTTGTTTTTGGCCATCTGGGTTGTTTTAAGATTCTGGCTATTGTAAATAGCATATTGTTTTCTTTCTTTATTCTAACTCCGATTTATCAAATCTCACTAGCTAACAATTTTTACCCTTAGTTATTAAAACTCCTCATCAACCCTCTTCACATTTGCTGTTGGTGGAAATACCCACCTCTAACCTGGCTCCTGAATCTGTCATGGGAAAAAAATAATGCCACCTCTCTAAACTGCTCACTACATGTGAACTGCTTATTGTCCTCTCCAGTGGTTCATGTCATTTGGAAGTCTCCTGTTCTATATCAACTCTGGTTGCTGATACTGTCAGAATCACTGGAGTCATTGGGGTGTGAGTCATCCTCAGGGGGCATACTACTATTGTCAATGTGTTCTCCACAATTGCCTTTTCACTACTTCCCTACTCCATAAGATTTGCTCATGATTGGTTTTGAATTTTGAGAGATCCTTGACTTAAGACATTTTCTTTTCTGTGACTATCATGAATCATTTTCTTAGACTTTACAAGGTTATATTGCCAACATACATTGCAGGTATGATTAGGAATTTATATACTTATCAGACAATTTTTTTAAGATTTATAAGGGATATATATCTGTTCTTTCTTATACTTAAATGTATTTCTTTAACATATTTCTTCTTTGCTATATATTTTATATTGTAATTAGAGCTTTTCTCCTTTTCTTTAGATTTGTTAGTAGAAAAATTTTTATAAGATAGTATAGAGTTGGAGCTTTGTATTATTTACAATTAGATTATTGGGATTTTTCCCCTTAGGCCCCAATAGTATTCTGTGGCACAATTCTTGTTTCATAGATGCATTAAAATAGGAAAAATATTCATTAGATATGAGAACTCAGTAATTTCTAGTTACAGGGGGTGGGATCTTTCACTCTGAGCATTTTGCATTGTGACTTGACTTAAGCTTTAGTTGTTCTCAGCATCAAGAAAAGTTCCAGAGTTGGTTGGGAGAAATTCCCTTCTATCTGAATACTCCTACAGAAGCTACTTTTTGACTCTTTATTTTGACTCAACCTTTGCTTATGTGTTAGAACTCCTGAACCTATTATACCCTCTTTAGTGTGTGTGTGTGTGTGTGTGTATTAATTCTTACATTAATGTTTGCTTCCAGACCAGCCTCTGTCCAGTGTCTTGGCTTTGGAACTTGAAAACTGTTTCTAACACATTCATACACATGTTGAAATGGCACCAGACAATAAAATGACTGAATAGAATGAGAAGAAACCAAGGAGAAGGTGTCTCATTCACTAAATATTGCAAAAAACAGACTGGGGTATCATCAGAGGAGATATTTTATTAAAAATAGATGGTTTTTATTTATGGAATGAGTCACTTAGGGACTTTATATATTCATAACTCCAAAGGCTTTTCAAATTTTCCCAGTGCCTCTAAACTTTTGTCACAATGATATCTTCAGTGAATGCTTGTCACATCCACCCTGAAAGTCATTTGTGGAATGTGAACCTCCCCCGGGATGAGGGGGTTTGCAGGCTGAGGTTTCTTCTCTTCAGAGAAAGGAAAAATGCTGGCAGTGGATGCATGTGTGTCTCAAGAGCCAGGTAGACACAATGTTCATGAATTGCAGTTGTTTGGGTTTTTTAAATGTTAAAGTGGAAGTGTCTAGAGGAGGGTGCCACTATAAACCAGAAATGGGTGATTATGCTGTGGGTGGTTATGCACCTCCTATACTGAGTGCTCAGGGGACTTTAGAAACAAAGAAGAGTGGGTAGTGATTCCTTGGCATGAGCAATATTGAATTATATATCTAAGATGAAAGGCATAGAACTTTGTAATGTAAGAAAGCGATCAGAAACTGTTTAAAAAATGACAAGGGGACAGACTAGCTCACAGACTTGGGAAGATAAGGAAAAGCATTGATGTAGGATTAAAAGGGAGGTAAAGTTGACCTCAGAGTGTAATGCTAGGAATGAGCCATCACATATGTTGGAAAATGCAGTCATATGAGAGGCGATAGGGCTTGTCCATAGGATGGAGCGTGAGCAGGCAAATAACTGAGATAAGTTTGCTTTTAGGTGTGTGGGGGTGTGCAAGAAGGCTGCTTCTGAACATACAATTTCATCTGACTCCGTTCCTCATCAAGTCAAAGCCTTTCTGCTGCACCAGCCATCGGCCAATCCACTTTCTGGGTGATACCCTGATCCTCCACTGTCTCACCAAAATCACACCAGCTCCAGTCACTCTATTCTTCACCTCACTCCATTGCTAAAAAAAATGCTCCTATTTTATAAAATAGTTGTTTTATAAAATTATTTAGATTGCATGTAAAATACTAAAAAATAACACGTATGACCTTTTCCCTATAACTACTCTTTCATAATTGATTATCTGTCTTTTTAGCAAATAGAGATTCAAAAAGACGGTCGAGTGCTTTGTTCTCTTGTCCATCCCTGGTTTAATTCCTTGTACCACATATGGTCATTCAAGCATTTGGCTTTTGTCTGAATCAAGTAAGAGATATAACAATAGCTGAGAATACCCATGTTCTTTTTATAATAATTTTATTGTGACCAAAGTGAATAACAAATCTTTCACAGTAATATTTAGGTTACATAGTGACAATGAATTAGGGCTATTTCCATCATCAGGGTTGTCCTCCCTCTGCCCCCTTTCCCAGCATGTGTCCCATATCTCCCTCCTTTGCCCCCACCCCTGAGTGCTAGTATAATTATTCTCCTCTGTGCATAGCTTGTTGTAGATAGGGTATCAATTCGGTTGTTGTTGACTTTGAATTTGGTGTTTAAGTCTGATAACTTTTACTTTCCACTCAATGTTCATATGGCTGTTTTGTCCTGGTACCATTGACTATTATTTCCCCTCAATTCATGAGGCAAAATAAGATAATTCAAGTTGTGTGGTTCTGTTGGATGAAGACAGAAAAAAGACAAAAAAATGAAGAAAAATGTGACAAAAAACCAACAAACAACAACAAAACAAAAAAGACAGTAACTACCACAAAAAGCACCCAGCAACAAAAGAAAATCACCAAAAATAACCATAAGAGTGAAAAAGAAAGAGAAAAAATAATATAAAAAGAAAAATAAATAAAGGAAGGAGTGTTGGTATGGCAAGATTTTGTGCTTTTTTGTTTGTTTATTTTTGCATAGGCACAGTAATTATTGGGGAAATAATAAAGGAAATGCCCCTGAGCTAAGAGATTCAGGGGTTCTCCACCCTTGCTTCCATATACTCTGTACATGCTCATTATCATACTCCAAGGTCTTTTTATGGTGCCAGGAAACTTTCTACTTAGTTGTGAATGATCAAATAGCTCGGGATCCTGGTAATTGCACAGGTTATAGGACAAAGTCTATGATAGCATCTTTATTTATGGTTCTAGAAGTTCTGTTCCATCCTTGTTGCAATCAATCTTCTGTAATACATGGTCTTGGTTTTGCTCAAATCTTGGGCCAAAATTTAGGATAGTGTCTTTCAGTATGGTTCCAGAGTTTGACCTCTGTAATTAGATATCTTGATTTTGTACAAATTCTAGGATAAGACTTAGGGTAGGGTCTTTCTTATAGGTTCCAGGATGAGTTCTGTCCAGTCATGGTTGTCAAAGTCAGTCTTCTGTAGTTAGCATTCTTGGTTTTTGCACAGATTAAAGGATGACATGTATTCTGATTTCATCTTATCTTTAGGTGATGAGATATGACAACCTGCTTTTAGATTGAGTTGTTGCCATTTCCTCGTTGTCAGGATGTCATATCAAAACTGGCACAAGATGGTGCCAGAGCAGTATTAGAAATTTTCCAGGGGTAGTTTGGTTCCTGGTGTTGTTGCAGGGAACTTAATTGGTTCTATGTCTGGGTTCTGGGTTTTGGGATTTGGACAGCGATCGTCCAATCTCATGGAGTCTAAGTTTGGTCCATTTGACATATATACAGAATGTGAGGAGCCCCTGTATTATAAAATGTATGGACTCTTATCCCTAGAATATAAGATCTTGTTTCTTTACATAGGTTTCCCCTTTTTTAATGTGCCTATACAAGAGCCATGCTGTCATATATTGCTGGTGCATTTGGGGGTACGAATGAGAGGTTACAGAATGTCTGTGTCCTGGTTTTGTTCTCCTGCTCGATTTGAACAATTTTCCTTGATATATGCTGACATCTATGGTGCTTGGAGTGGTATATTTTCCAAAAACCTCAGATAAATTCTATCATTCTGTATTTATCTTTATTCTTCTGTCTTATGTCATTTAACACAATATTTTCTAGGTCCATCCATATTGCAGCAAAATCCATGATTTTATCATTTCTAACTGCTATGTAGTATTCCATAGTGTATAACTAACACATCTTCAGTACTATGTTGAATTGGAGTGGTGACAGAGGACAGACTTGTCTTGTATGAGAATTTAGAAAAAAGGCTTTTAGTTTTTCTCCATTGAGTGTAATATTTGCCATTGGCTTGTGGTAAATGACCTCAACTATTTTGATAAAGGTACCTTTCATTCCCATCTTGCTGAGAGCTTTTATCAAGAATGGGTCTTGGACATTATCAAATGCCTTTGCTGTGTCTATTGATATGATCATGTGATTTGTTGTTGTTGTTGCTGTTATTGTGTATTATAGATTTACAGATGTTAAACTGTTTTTGCATTCCTGGAATGAAACCTATTTGATCATAGTGAGTGATCTTCTTTCTTATTTTTTTAAGAGTTTTTATTTCTCTGAGGGGGATGCGCTACTTCTGGATGTATTACATTACCAGGTTGATGCGTGAAATGGATGGAGTAAGCTCCTATTCCATTTCCTAGTGCCAAAAATGTATTTTGTATATTGTCCTTGGATAAACAACCTATCAGAGATTAAACTGATTAAGAACAGATACTTGAACTACACTTGATCTTAGTCAAAAGGCTGAGAACCGATGTGAATGATCTTGATGAGTTATTGGATCCTATTTGCCCAGATTTTTTAAAGGATCTTTGCATTTGTGTTCATCAGGAACATTGGCCTGTAATTTTCTTTTTCCTTTTTTTTGGCAGCATCTAGTCTGGTTTAGGTATCAAGGTAATGTTGGCTTCATAAAAGCTATATGGAAGCTTTCCCGTTTTTCAATTTCATGATTGGTAGTAGTTCTTCTTGAAAGGTTCATTAGTGAACCCATGTGGGCCTGGGCTTTTGTTTTTGGGCAGACAATTGATTTCCTTTTTAATTTTCTCAATAGTGATGCGGGTGTTTAGATGTTACATCCTCCTTATTCAACCGTGGAAAGTTATGAGTTCAAGAATTTAACCATTTCTTTCAGGTTCTCACATTTAATAGCATAGAGTTTCTCAAAATTGTCTGATTACTCTCTGAATCTCTTCAATATCTATAGTATTCTCCCCTTTTTCATTTCTGATACTGTTTATCAATTTCTCTCTCTCTTTTCCGTGTGAGTTTTGCCAATGGTCTATCAATGTCTATTTTTTCAAAGAACCAACTTCTACTTTTGTTAATCTTTCAGATTGTTTTTTGTATTTCCACTTCAGTGATATCTGCTCTTAGCTTTGTTATTTCCTTCTGTCTTTGTATTTGGTTCCTTTTGATGATCATTTTATAATTTTATAAGTTGAGTCATTTGGCTGTTGAGGTATATATCTTCATTCTTCTTGATTTGTGCTTGCAAAGCTATAAATTTCCCTCTCAGTTCGCCTTTGCTGTGTTCATAGATTCTGATAGTTTGTGTCTTCATGGTCATTTGTTTCCAGGAATGTTTTGATTTCCTCTTTGATTTCATCTCGGACCCACTGGTTGTTCAGTAGTAGGCTGTTTAATTACCAGGTGTTAAAATTTTCTGTGTCCCTTTGGATTTCACATCTAATTTCAGAGACTTGTGGTCAGCAAAGTTAGCCTGAAAAATTTCTATCCTCTTGATTTTATGGAGATATGTTTTATGTGCCAGCATGTGGTCTATCCTGGAGAATGACCTATGTACATTGGAGAAAAATATGTATCCAGTTTTCTGGGAGGCGAGTGTCTTAAAAATATCTTCCATTTTCTTTTCAGGGTTAGTATTTTTTGTTGAGTTTTAGTCTGGTTGACCTATCAAATATTGACAGGGCCATGTTGAGTTCTCCCACAATTATTGTGTTGTTATTTATATCTTTTTTTCAGATTTGTCAATGATTGTATTGGATATTTTGCTGGTCCCTCTTTGCGTGCAATATGTTTAGGAGAATGATTTCTTCGTGCTGTACATATCCTTGAGTAGTAATAAATGTCAATATTTGGCCCTTACAACTTTTATGAGTCTAAATTTTGTGTCATCTGATATTAGTATGGTCACTCCAGCTTTTTAAGGATATTGTTTGCTTGGATGATTTTCCTCCAGCCTTTGATTTTGAGTCTATGTTTGTTCTGACTATTCAAATGTGTTTCTTGTAGGCAGAAGAATGTTACTTTCATTTTTACTGCGTTTAGCCACTCTGTGTCACCTAACTGGTTCATTTTTGTCCATTGCCATTGGAAGCAATAATTTTTATGTGATTTGGTGCCATCTTTGTGTAGAAGTTTGGTGTGTCTGTTGGTCAGACTTGTCTTAAAGTAGACCTCTCAGTTTTATTTTAAGGCTTCTTTTGAGTCTTTAATGTTTCTCTGCTGTTGTTTATCCATGAAGCTATGTATACTTCCTTCAAACCTGAAAGTGAGCTTTGCTGGGTGTAGTATTCTAGGCAAAGCATTTATTTTATTGAGTTTTGTCACTATTTCTCATCAATGCCTTCTAACCTTTAGTGTTTCTTGTGACAGGTCTGCTGTAAATCTGAAGGATGCTTTATTGAATGCAATTTTCCTTTTTTGATCAAGATGCTTTCAGTATTCTGTCTCTATCTTTGGGATTCGTCATTGTTTGTAGATGTGTCTTGGAGTGCTTTTCTTGGGTTGTATTTAACTGTTAATCCTCGGGCATGCAATATTTGGTATTTGTATTCTTTAGCTCTGGTAACTTCTCTGTAATGAAGTTCTTGACTGTTGATTCTTCTAGGAGATTTTATTCCTGGGTTTCTGGGTCTCCAATGATTCTTAAGTTGTTTCTGTTGAACTCACCAATGTCTTCTATTTTCATATGTTCACATTCTTTGAGTAATTTTTCCATTGTCTGATCATTTGCTGTAAGGTTTTTATCCAGTCTCTTATGCTGTATGAAGTTATTATGCATCTCATCTTCCAGTTCACTAATTATATCCTCAGCTGCTATTAGCTGTTGGAGAGGCTTTCTATTGAGTTTATCAATTTATCTACTGAGTTTTTCAGATCTGTTATTTGACCTGTCATTTCAGTATGGAGTTTCCTGATTTCTATCTTCATATTTTCTTGATTTTTATTACTGGTCTGTTCAATTCAATCTATGCTTTCTTTAAGTTCTCTAAACATATTCCATATTTCTTTTCTATATTCCATATCTGAGAGAATAACTAGGTAGTTGCTATTTTGGGGTAATCAGCGTTTTCATCTTCATTCTCTATGCCGGATGTTGGCTTGCATTGTTTCCTCATTGTCACGCTTGTTTGTGGGTTTTTCTACGTTGTGGTGGCATTCATTGGCTAGATGATGTGCAAAGCCACGAAGTAAAGTAAAGTGGCCATGCTCCTCTGGCTCTACCCTTTCCCTCAGGGAAAAATGCCACATAGGATCAGTTTTTAGACCAAAACAAGCAGAGAAAAGTCCAAAGTTGTCTGCTATGGTGCAAAGACACAGCAGATCTCAACTGGCTCCACCCTTTGTGGGCTGGTCAACTCACCTCCAAGGAAGAAAAGCCCTCAGGAAAGAATGTCCCAAAGAATCAGTTCTTAGG
>PVKC010013408.1:6054-23060 GCA_004027635.1 Crocidura indochinensis | reverse complement strand
TTTTTTTGTTTGTTTGTTTTTGTTTTTTTGGGGGGCTACACCCATTTGATGCTCAAGGGTTACTCCTGGCTAAGCGCTCAGAAATTGCCCCTGGCTTGGGGGAACCATATGGGACTCCGGGGATCGAATCTCAGTCCTTCCTTGCAAGCGCTTGCAATCTAGCGCCACCTCTTCGGCCCAGGTTTTGAAAGTACTCTTAAACCTAAAACTTAAACTCTTAAACTCTAACTTAAAACTCTTAAACCTAAGACCATTTTACATGGATCTTTTATTTTCTTTTATCTTCTTTTATTATTTTACACCAAGCTGAACAGAAATTTATTCCTGCCATGTGTGCTGTGTGCAGGAAACTGATTTTTGCCATCCTGACTTTGTCTATCTACTGAGTATCATTGCTGTTGCCGGTTTCCATAACTCTTTTTCAGCTATCACCCTTCTGCCATGCGACCAGATTTCCCTGCTGCTACTCAAGTAGCAGTTAAAGGACCTGGTGTAGATATGCTTTGGGGTTCTGACTTTGTTCTTCGTTTATTTTTTATTTGGATTCTGGTTTTATTTATTACTGTCTCAGTTACCCCAGCTTGGCTGATGGTATTTTCTTTTTTTGGGGGGTGGGGTGGGCACACCCTACGGCACTCAGGCTCTGCTACTGGCAGCCTCCCGGGACCATATGGAATGCTGGGAATGGAACCCAGGTTCGTCCTGGGTTAGCTGCACACAAAGCAAATGCCTTACCACTGTGCTATATCTCTGGCTCCTGCTGATGGCATATTCTAAATACTTAGGGGAGGTACCAAGTGAGGAAAAATGTCTAAAACTCTGCCAGGTAGGAGCTCCTTTTTCAAACCTGCTTCCAGTGCCTTCCTCATAGTAGAATGTGGCAGCTCTTCCTCTTCCTCTTTTTTTTTGGGGGGGGGTCACACCTGGCAGCACTCAGAGGTTACTCCTGGCTCTACACTCAGAAATCACTCCTGGCAGACTCGGGGAACCATATAGGATGCCAGGATTCGAACCTGCATCCTTCTGCATGCAAGGCAAACGCCTTATCTTCATGCTATCTCTCCAGCCCCTCCTTTTCCTCTTTTTGAAGCCTCATTTGTCTCTGGGCTTTTGTTCCATCTAAGATTCTGGAGGACAAGATTATGTGGAAACTGTTATTCCCAGCAACCAGCTGCCCAGTGCTGCCTTCTTCAGTGACACCCAGAGACAGTTCTCCCGATATTTCAATGAGTTTGAAGAATTACAGCTTCTCGGTAAAGGAGCTTTTGGAGCTGTCATTAAGGTGAGAAACAGCACCCCATTCCTTCCAGAGGCATCTGGTTCCATCTCCAAGACTTTGGTTTTGGTTTGAGAGCCATACCTGGCTATGCTCCAGCCTTACTTCTGGCTCTTCACACAAGAATCACTTTTGACTTGCTTGGGGAGACCATCAGAAGTGCCAGGGATTGAACCCAGGTTGGCCACTCATAAGGTAAGTGCCCTGCCTCACTGTTCTTTATTATTTAGCCCTATTTTCTCTCTTTGAGAACTCTTTTTATCTGTAGGCTAGGATATGGCTGCTCATTTTGTTAGCAACAGGACCATTACTATTGATGTGCATTTCTATATTTTCGTTGTTTTTTGGGGGGGCCACAGTCAGTGATGCTCAAGGGTTACTCGTAACTATGCACGAATTTATGGTGGACTTAGGTGATAGTCATAGGACATCAGGCAAAGCATTTGCCTTGCGTGTGACTGACCTAGGTTCAATCCCTGGCAACCTGTATGGTCTCCCAAGCAGCACCAGGAATGATCCTTGAGCATAGTGCTAGGAATAAACCCTGAGCATTTCTGGGTATAGCCCAGAAAGGAAAAAAAGACAAAATATAACAAAGTTTTATCAAATTTACTATAGTCAGGGGCCAGAGAGATAGTATGATAGCTTGCCTTGTACAGAACTGACCCAAGTTCTATTCCCATTACCACATATGGTCCTCTGAATACCACTGGATGTTGCCCACCCCCACCCCAAAATCAAATTTATAAAGGAAACAAATAAAATGTATTACAGTCAATCAAGATACATTGTGAAATCCAGGATAAAGGTGCCTCTATGTGGAATATGGAAACTTGCCTAACCACTGTTTGCTTTTAAGCTTACTGAACTCCAAATTATTTAAATTTTGGGGGGCCAATGAGGTGATGCTAGAGGTAAGCCTTGCAAGCACTAGCCAAGGAATGACCGCAGTTCGATCTCCTGGAGTCCCATATGGTCTCCCTAAGCCAAAGGCATTTCTGAGCGCTTAGCCAGGAGTAACTCCTGAGCATCAAATAGGTGTGGCCTGAAAAACCAAAAAAAAAAAAAAAAAAAAAAAAATTTAGTACTTAGAAGGCCTGTTAATAAAATCAGCTATTTTACTCCATGCCTTTTTCTAAGACTTTGATCCAGGAGCTTTACCCGCCTCATCTCATTTCATCCTTGCTATTTCTGTAAAGAAGAAAAATGGTAAAAAAAAAAAAAAAAAAAAAGCCATTTTATAGATAAGGAAATAGTTTTTCAGAAATTAAGGAATTTTCTTAAGTTCCCAGTACAGAAATACTAAACTTAATTAGCAAACTTGATATTTGGGGAAACTTGTGATAAAATTGTCAATAAGTCAAAGATTGAAGTAGAGAGCACAGTGGGTGGTCCTGGGAAATAGCTCAAGGAACTAAAGTGAAGATCTGGATTCCTTCCTTAGTATCCCAATGCATACCCAGCCCAGAACTCTGCTGTTGGCTTGGGGTCTCCTTCAGGCACTTTCCAGGGATGTCTTCTCCAAAAACCCCAAAACAAAACTACATCTACACAATGGAATACTATACAGCCATTAGAAAATTGAAATCATAAAATTTGCTTATACATGGATGAACATGGAGATTATTATGCTGAGTGAGATGAGTCAGAGGGAGAGAGATAAACATAGAAATAGTCTTACTTATCTGTGGCTATAAGAAAAATAAAGGACAGTGTGGTGATGATATCCAAAGACAATAGAGATGATGATTAGGAGAACCAGTCCATTATAGGAAGCTTGTCGCAAAGAGCAGAGATAGCAGTTAGAATAGAAAAGGGTCTACTATGAAAGTGATAATTGGAACTGATCACTCTGGTAAGATACTGGAAGCTGAAAGGGTATAAAGTGACATGTATGGCACTCCTTCATTAACAGTAGTGCAAAGTTGTGTCAAAAAAGAGAAGAAGGGAGGGAGGGAGGAAGGGGAGAAAGAGAGAGAGAGAAGTAAAATGCCTGCCTGAAAAGCAGAGAAGGGCATGGGAGGGAAGTGGGAGGAAGAGGGCATCTGGGAGAGTGTGAGGGAAACTGGGGACATTGTGGTAGGAAATGTATACTGGTCAAGGTTCTTGTAAATTACATGACTGTAACTCAATCATGCACAACTTTATCTGTGGGGGGAAAAAAACTACTATGAACAATCTTGTAACCACAGTGTTTAAACAAAAAAAGAAAAGAAAATAGAGAGATAGGGTTCCCTAAGCACCACTTGGAGTGATCCCTACACTTAGAGCAAAACCCCTCAGCACAGCCAGATGTGGTCTCCAGCCACACACAAATTTAAATGGAGAATATTTTCCCCAGGCAAACTGAAAACATCCAATTTGGAGTAAGATGTTTTCAAAACTGGGCAGCTGATACTTTCTTCAACTTGAGGATTTCAGACTCATGCCTCTAGGATCTTGATTCTCCTTACCAGGGGCTGGGTTGGGGGTCAGAGTTACAGTACAGCAGATACTGTACTTGCCTTTCACATGGTCTACCTGGATCCCATCCCTGACACTGCATTTGTTCCCCTGAGCCTCACCAGGAATGCTTCTGAAGCACAGAGCCAGGAGTGGTCCCTGAGCATCCCCAGGTGAGTCAGCAGTATGGTGGATGAGGCTTCTGGGCACTGACCCCTCTGACCATGTCCTTCCTTCACAGGTCCAGAACAAGCTGGATGGCTGCTGCTATGCGGTCAAACGCATCCCCATCAACCCTGCCAGCCGGCACTTCCGCAGGATCAAAGGCGAAGTGACTCTGCTGTCGCGTCTGCACCATGAGAACATTGTGCGCTACTACAATGCCTGGATCGAGAGGCACGAGCGACCAGCTGGTCCCCCGGAATCCGGGCCTCCGGTCCCAGAAGAGCCAGCTCTGCCACGGCCCCCACTCGGTGACAACTTCACGGACAGTGTGGAGGCCGCTGCGCCACCACCCATCCTCAGCAGCTCGGTGGAGTGGAGCACCTCAGCCGAGCGCTCAGCCAGCACTCGCTTCCCTGGCCCAGGGTCCAGCAGTGATGAAGAGGAAGATGATGACGAGCACAATGGGGTCTTCTCACAGTCTTTCCTGTAAGAGAGCGTGACCTGCCCAGGAGCACCCATCTCCCTGCCCATTTCAATCCTCACCAAGTCCAGAGCTTGGAAGAGTCAATACTATTTACCTAGTTAAAAAAAAGAAGTGGGCCAGAATGTAGTTCTAGTGTGGAGCACATTTCTACCATGTCTGAGGCTGGCACAGTCTGAGTTCTGAATATGCTTGCTGTGGCCTCAGTTTCTCCAAAAGCTTATGAATGCACATAGGGGTTGTACAAGGGTTAAGTGCTCGCCTCACCTGTGGCTCACATCCCAGGCACCACTGGGTTCACCCTAAGCGCTGCTGGGTATGGCACAAAGCCCTCAATAACAAAAATAATGATTCTATGGTGATTCTCTTTCAGACCTGCTTCAGATTCTGAAAGTGATATCATCTTTGACAATGAAGATGAGAACAGCAAAAGTCTGAATCAGGTAAATACATTAAGAAGAAACTGTACATTTTAAACATTGTGGATATTTAAATAAAACTAATACTGTAAACTTCCACAAATCTGATCTGCAAATGTAGATGCCATCAACTTTCATACATGATTATTTAGAATATTTAGATGCTCTTCTTGTTTACTTCCAGGACATAATTTACTTGCATAGTTAAAATATGCCTCCTTTTAGAAAAAGCAAAGGAAATTAACACCTATGTAGGATTAGATGCAAATTAGTTTATAACTCAAGAACTTAATTATATTGCTTAGTTTCAATTATTTCAAGTCATTCAATTTCAACTCGTGCTTTCATAAATCGTCCTTTTTTAATATTGTGAGTCATCCTGTAATGGATTCTGACTCAATTTTGAGGGTCAGTAACAGATCTTTATTTAGTAAAGGTTCCCCAACTAATTTGGCCTACTGTTCCCTTTTCAGGGGAAAAAAATTACTCATTACTCTCCCTGTAAATGTACCTTCTTTAAGTGAACAGATAGGAAATGCTTTCCCAGCTGAACCCAACTCTGCTTTCTTCTTCTCACCTTCCACACATTATTGTAGCACCCTCTTGAAGTGGTGTTTCCACTTTGGGAACCTCTGCTACAGAGAGATGAGTAAAGAATATCAGAGGGGCTGGAGCTGTGGCACAGTGGAAGGGCGTTTGCCTTGCACACAGCTGATCTAGGATGGACCACACGGTTTGATCCTCCGGCACCTGGCATCCCATATGGTCCCCCAAGCCAGGAACATAGAGATTTCTGAGCATAGAGCCAGGAGTAACCCCTGAGTGTCACAGGGTGTGGCCCAAAAAGCAAAAACAAAAACAAAAACAAAAAAATCAGAATTCATCCCATAATCCAAAGTCAATACTAGAATTTATGTCTCATGAAATGTGCTCTGGGTTATAATGGAAATACATTTTTCATGTCAATCATAGTTTGAACATTACAGAAATAACTTTGTCTGGGCCTTGATCCTCACTTAATTTGTGACCAGAAGATACCCTTGATTAGAGTTCAAAATAAAACTTTTTGGTTTTCGGTGACACCTCAAAGTGCTCAGGGCCTACTCCTGGCTCCATGTTCTGGTGTCGTTCCACATATGGTGTTTGGCTCAAACTAGGCTTCCCACATAAAAAGTATGCACTCAGACTATTGTAATATCTCTTCTGCCCCAGTGATAAATTTTTTTGACTACTGGAGCTGTGAATTATTGTTGCTGCAGAGAAATGTTAAAAGCAACGAATTTGGGGCCGGAGTGATAGCATAGTGGTAGAGTGTTTGCCTTGTACAGCCTGGGTTCGATCCCCAGTATCCCACATGGTCCCCCGAGTCTGCGAAGAGTGATTTCTGAGTGCAGAGCTAGGAGTAACCCCTGAGCGCTGCTGTGTGTGACCCAAAAACCAAAAAAGTAAAATTAAATAAATAAAAGCGATGAATTTATTAGCAGGAATAAAGATTAAGTGCAAGTAGTTACAAGGAAGTATTAAAGTAGATGAAGAAAAGTCTACATGTAGGCAGAAAAGTAGTTAATTTGGGGGGGGGGCTGATGGGGAACTAGAGAGATTTGTATGGGAGTTCAAGTACATGCCTTACATGCTGTCCAATCCCTACCGTCACATGAAAATTGCAGGGCACAGCCCATTGAGGCCCCTGAGCTCCCCCAGGATAGAGCAAGTAATGGTAAACTGCATCACCACAGGCCCCTAAAAAAACTGCTTCCTTGAACCCTCTCATCGAACATTGACCTGCCAGCCCAGTTAACCCAGAGTTACCAGAAGGTGAAGGTCCCTGATTTTCCTGAGCACTGCTTAGCAGCCCTCCTTTCAGAAAATGGGGTATTTGGGCTGTAGCTCAGCAGTAATATGCGAGGCCCTTGTTTGAATCTCACACTACCCAAAGAAGTGAAGTGAGAAGTGGGACCAAGAGGTGCCAGGGTAGAGCATGTAGCTAGAGCATCTAGCTTGCATATGAGGGGGCCTCAAATCCACCCCTGGCACAGCCCTGAACATCATTTACAATCCCTAGAACCACAGAAAGTGAACAGTCTCTTCAGCTCCTGTTGCTAAAGTGTGTGGAGCCTTGCAAGTGTGGGTGACCTCGTAACACTGTAGCAGCAACAAAGAAGGGAAGAGGGAAGTAAGTGAATGTTCAAAAATAAAGGTGGTTGGGTCTGGAGGGATAGCACAGCGGTAGGACATTTGCCTTGCACGCAGTCAATTCAAGACAGACAGTTGTTCGAATCCCGGCATCTCATATGGTCCCTGAGACTGCCATGGCTGATTTCTGAGCGCACATTTAGGAATAACCCCTGAGCACTGCCGAGTGTGATCCAAAAACCAAATAAATAAATAAATAAATAAATAAATGTTGATAAAAAATTGATTTAAAGGTCGTTTTGACTATATTTGCCCAAAGTTTATTTATATTTCTCTTTTCTATAGACATCATCTTAGAGCTGGGAAGGGAGTACAAAGGTTAAGATGCTCACTGGTCTGCATCGATAGCAGCAACCCTGTATCCCAAAACCATATCTGGTCACCTGAGCACTGCCAGGTATGGCCCAGAGTCCTACCAGTGTGGTCCCCAAGATTAAATAAATAACCATAGATTCCTCTATTTAAATATAAAAAGTTAAGATTGGAGAGATAGCTCAACTGAAGCATGTGCTTTGTATGCAAGAGACCTGGGTTCAATTCCCAACACCAAATTGTCCTCCCAAAAATGATCAGGAGTGATCCCCAAATATGAGCTAGAAGTAGCACCTGAGTGCCACCAATTTGGGCCCAAAATCAAAACAATGAAAAGCATATTTCATATTTAATCATGAAAAATACCTGGAGAGATAGCACAGTAGGTAGGGCACTTGATTTGCATGCAACTAACCCAGGATTAGATCCCCAATACATGTGGTGTGAGATCTAATATGCTCCAGGAGTAGTCACTGAGCATAGAGTCAGGAGTAAACCCTGAATACAACCAGATATGACCCAAAATTAAATAAACAAAAACAAGTAATTTAACTGCAATTTTGTTTTTAACATTAGTTGTTCACTTAATTATCCTGGAGGCACCAATTCACACTTTTGCTTTTGCTCAATTATGGGTAATATCCCACAGGCACCCTAATTAATGGAGAGAAGCTTCCGAGAGATTAACTGTCTTCTCAAATAATCTCCCTAGTGTACATTTAGATAATTCAAGAGAAGAACCTGGTTATTTCCTGAGCGTCTTTTTTTTTCCTTTGATGAAGAAAAAATGTTGAAAAACTACTTCCTAGAAAAAAAATAAAAACAACAGTAGCATAATATTACCTAAAGTTTTTTCCTTGGAAAAAACCTTTAAATACTGGGGGGAGAGAGAGTTCTAAGGGACATGAGTTAGGAAATGAGTTTATTAGAGTCTAATAAAAAGGAATCTAAAGAATGAACCATTGTAGGGGGCCGGGTGGTGGCGCTGGAGGTAAGGTGCCTGCTTGCCTGCGCTAGCCAAGGACGGACTGCGGTTCGATCCCCGATTCCCCATGTGGTTCCCCAAGCCAGGAGCGATTTCTGAGAGCATAGTCAGGAGTAACCCCTGAGCGTCACTGGGTATGGCCCAAAAACAAAACAAAACAAAAAAAAATAATGAACCATTGTAGACAAGAATTAAGTGTTCAGTCTTTCCAGGAACAGTTCAGAGGGTAGTGAGCCTTATGTTATAATAATCACCTTGAAATTGTATTTGAAGCTGGATTTCTCCTTTTCTCTTTCCAGAGTCAATTGTGAACTGAAGAAAGTAAAACTGAAACGTTAAAATGTTAGCTAGTCTGCAGGGCGAGAAAATTAGGAGGTAAAGCAGTTTTCCTTTGTGCAGGCACTTTGGCCAAGACCTGGCTCAATTCCCTGTACACATTTAGACCCCTGAGTACAAAGTCAGGAATGGCCCTGCAGCACTGCTGGGTGTTGCCCTAAACAATAAAATGAGGGACAAAGAGATAGTAAGATAGTTGCCTTTCGTACTTCCAACCCAGATTCTATCTTTGGCATGCTATGTGATCTCCTGAGCTAGAGCCAGGAGTATGCTCCACGAGGTACATCACTACATGTGGTCACAAAACCAGAAAAACAAACAAAATACATATATTAGCCTGTCTGCTTCTTGCCCCTTTTTTCATATTAATGGTTAGAAAAATAATTTGACATGGTGCCCCTCTGTGGATTGTGCCACTTTAATACTTACCTATTTCCCCATTGCTCTGTAATGGCAGTTTCTTGCAAATCATCTTTTCCATACAGTCAACATCTACCTGACAGTATTCTTCTCATTGATCTTTTCTCTGAAGCAGCAGGAAGGCATATAGGGGCTTAGGGTAAGCAAAAATAAGTGTGATGAAAGTGATCATTTTGTTTTAAGTTCTGCTCCTATATTGACTTCTTGTGTGTTCCTCTGGGGAAAGGATGAAAACTGCAATGGAAAAAACAGTCACCAAGAAAGTGAGACTCCAGTGACCACGGGAGCTGTGCACTACCTGTATATCCAGGTGAGGTCTTCGCGTGCAGCTCAGTTTAACGCAATAACTTCCTGTAGCCGCTGGCTGTGTGGCAAAGATGAACCAGCTACAACCAGAACCCTTCTCCCCAGCCTTGAACTCTGCCTGCTTAGCTACTAGCAGGGGACAGTGACAGCTTCAGGCAGTGGCTCTGAGCTCTGGCTTCAGGCCATGTTTGTTCCATTCGGATCACCTTATTAGTTCTTTAGAATCCTATACTCTAGTTCCTCACCTGTATGTGGTTTATGACTAGCGGGCAGTCTCAGTCACATGGATAAATGAAATACCAGCGACTATCTCAGTAGTTGACGAATAAATGAAGTAATAGATAGTAGAATCATTGTAACCAAATTACTGAGTCCCATAATTCTGTGTTTATAGAAACTCTACTTTATCTAAACAAACCTAATCTCTTCCAGTAAGGGATGATGCGCATGTGTCCTTATGCACAAAGGTAGGACTCCGGGGCACAAGAGTCACAGACAGATCACTCCCAGTGAAGGCAGCTTCAAGCTATGGCCTGTCCTCAGGGTAGAGCATCTGGCCAGTGACGAGCTCACCTGCTTCTCAGCATGCTCTGCCTTTGCTCCCCTAGCTGTGAATTCCCTTTTTATGAATTAAGCAATAGTAGCTGACTCAAGATGTGGGAGTCACTTTTGTAGTGCAGCCTGGAGGATGGGTCTGGATTTGGGGCTTGTTATTCTGAGCATGAGAGAATTGTTTTTCTGTCTTAAAATAATTGAATCCTGAGATGGTGGATGTAATTCACTGGTAGAGCACTTGCCTTGTATGTATGAAATCCTGGGAGTGATTCCTAAAACTACCCAAACAAAAATAAACAATCCAGACTTTTCCATCACTTTTTTTTAAATGCGTGGCAAAGCTAGAAAGATAGTAGAGGGGTAAGGTTTTGGCTTTGCATGCTGCGGATCCCACTTGAGCCCTCAGCACTGCATATGCTTCTCACAAATACTGTCAGGGTTCAAAACACAGAGCCAGAAATAGCCTCTGAGAAACATCCGGTAGATTCCAAAAACCCAACTCCTCCCCAAGGGAAAAAAAAATGGCAGCGTAGCGGACTTGACTCAAAGGACTGGAGGATGTGTTTTGTATGCAGGAGCCCTGGGTTTGATCCCTATCGCTGTACCTCTACCCCATGTGTAGACTCAGAACAAACAGAAACCATAGCATGTTTGGGAAAGGAGAATTCGGGTCACTACAGTTGATCTCACTGACCTTCCTCACTAGCTCTGTCTAATCATACCCTGCCCCCATGTGTCCTCACCCTAGATGGAGTACTGTGAGAAGAGCACCCTACGTGACACCATTGACCAGGGACTATACCAAGACACTATCAGACTCTGGAGGCTTTTTCGAGAGATTCTGGATGGATTAGCCTACATTCACGAGAAAGTAAGCACAATGAATGCTTTTTATCTGAATCTGAATTTAGGTTTGCATAAAATTTATGATTGGATGAAGTTCCCATTAGAGCATGAGGCCAGAGCAATAGTACAGTGGGTAGGGCATTTGTTTTGCTCATGACTAACTTGGGTTTAATCCTCGGCATCCCATATGATTCCCTGAACCCCGCCAAGAGTGATTCCTGAGTGCAGAGCCAGGAGTAATCCCTGAATGCTGCTGGATGTGGCCCAAAATCCAAAAAAAAAAAAGTGGAAGAAAACAAGTGAGAGGGAAAGTTATGGCTATTTTTTGAAATCACAGTCTGTCGAAAGATAAGAGACAAGAAAATCCGAAGAAAAGACTAGGTTAAGACAGGCCGGAGAGGGGCCCAGGAGATAGCATGGAGGTAAGGTGTTTGCCTTTCATGCAAAAGGTCATCGGTTCGAATCCTGGTGCCCCATATGGTCCCCCGTGTCTGCCAGGAGTAACTCCTGAGCACTGCCGGGTGTGACCCAAAAACCAAAAAAAAAAAAAAAAAAAAGACAGGTTGGAGAGCTGCTGCCTACAGAGCACAGCAGCTTTCTGCCTGCTTTTCTGTGACCTGTGACTAAGAGCCGCCTTCATGATTATAAATGATTGTGAAGAATCGGCGCGTGAAAATTCTATGTAATTTCGTTTTCTGTCTATAAATTGAAACAGTGCCATGCTTTTGTCCTTACCTGGAAATGTTTGCTTCCAAGCAACCCTGGTTATTATAATACCACAGTTGTTTTGTGGAAGGGTGGTGGCACTGTTTGTGGCCCTTCAAGCCAAAAATAATTTTTCTCCCTGGCCTTTTCTGGGTAGTATTTGAGCGTGTGAGAATGTGAGGGTAGTGAACAGCAGAAGGCACATTATTGGACTCCTCGTGCTACCCTTCGTAGACATGTGGAGAAATGAAAATGGAGAGGAAACTCTGACAGCTTCCCAAGGATGTAAAAGAGCATTTGGAAGGAAGAAAAAGAAATCACTGTTACATTGTAAATGCAAATGAGTCCAACTTCAGGATAAAGCACTGCTGACTTTTTAAAAGTGGAATTATCTAATGCCTTAGCCATTGTAAACACGTTTTTCCTTCCCCTTGATTTTCTTTCACCTGAAAATATTTAGGCTATATTATATCCATATACTAAAAAGGAAGGAGTGTGATTGGCACATAGTGAGTTTATAAATGACTTGGTGGAAATAGAACATGCAGGGTTGGAAGTGAAAATGAGCTGTAATGAGAAGCAATTGAGCTCTATTACTGTGCTCTCAGCTTAATGTTCTAGGACAAGGCCATGAATGTTCACTTCTCAATCAAATTTTCTCCTTCCTCCAGTCATCTATTAGGTGTTTGTTACTGCTTTTCTCAGCAGTATATGATGGAACCATCTTTGAGAGGGACTTCTTATGCTTTGAGAAAGTCAAGATTTGCTTTCATCCAAAGGCAAAAGAGATCAGTTGATAAAATGTTGTATTCCGTTTAATTACTTCATGGGTGGTGCCTGAAATAGAAGGCTTTATGAGAATGCCATTAGAAAGACAAGACTTATCCAGTTGTTCATGTATACGTCATTGGGCACTGTGGATACTGGGCACATAGTGCCAAGGAGTTAGTTCACTCTGGGACACCTGATGCAGAAATTGGCACTTGATGAGTGAAGGAAATAAAGAATTTACTAAGTGTGGGACAAACTTCATGTGAGCAAAGGAACGGGAGCTGGAATGAAGTCAGTAACTCACTGATCTGAGAAAGGTTTTGTGATATAGTGGCACGATCTTTGTGAACCTGGGGAATGGGGCCTGGTGCCACGGGGAAGCCTCTGGTTTGACCTGATGGCAGGTAGATAGGCTGGAAGAGAGTGACAAGGTCACTGGCAGGACAGGTGGGAGACATCACAGAGGCTCACTCACCTGGCCCAGCATGGTCTAAGCAAGCAAACCTCCATCCTGCCCCTCACTGGGATAGCCTTTCTAATTAGGAAACAGTATTTCAAAACAGTAATTGGTTTCTTTGCTCCTTTCCATCAGGGAATGATTCACCGTGACTTAAAGCCTGTCAACATATTTTTGGATTCTGATGACCATGTGAAAATAGGTGATTTTGGTTTGGCCACAGATCATCTAGCCTTTGCTGTGAGTACTTTTTAAATGAGACGGTTCCTGAAAATGGATCCAAATGGTAATCCTGATGGTATTAAAAGGCCAGATAATGAATTCACTGAATTCTGCCTTTAATTCCCAGGAAATTATACAAGTCTGGTGGAGGGAACTGTAAATCATCTCTCAAGTATGGAAGTTGTGAATGCATTTTAGCCAGTGTGGTCACTTTAGAGGCATAAAATTAGTGGCTTGCTGGACTGGGGAGTTGGCTCAAAGGGCTAGAGCTCATGCTCACAGGCAAGTGTTTCAGGTTTGATCTCTGAGCACCTCCAAATGCAAAACCCTCACTAGTAATCCCTCCACTGATTTTTGCTTTATTATGGCCACAAAACCCCATCCCCCCAAAAAAAATATATATATTATTGGTTTGTAGGCAATACTTACGACAAATCTATCTAAGTACTTGATGAAGTTATTTGGTGTTTTGATCTATTATGCTAAGCACTGGGCAAGATGATTTATATTTGTAAAGGTTTGAGTTCATGCTTGAAAATAAGGCTAAAAAAAATCAGAACCATCAGGAAAACCAGTACTGAGCTCCATAATCAGAATAGAGAAGTCAGTTGACATAAAAGGCTAAAGTAGTGTGAAGCCAGAGAAATGATCATGATTTGAGGAGCTTTGAATGTGGTTATGAGGATCAAAAGGAGTAATAAATAGATTTTTGGTTCACCCTTTATAAGTTGGTAGGAATCCAACAGGATGAACTTGCAGGCAGGACACTGTGACAAGAGATAGGAATTCCAGAGAGAGAAAGAACTGCATACACAAAGGCCCTGGGGTGAATAGATATAATTATTTAAAAGCCAGTATGTTATTTAACAGCTCAAAATGATGAGGTATACATGAGCTGTGAAAGAATGCTGGAATATTGGGGACCTTGTAAGTGTGAATGACCGGCTTTTGAGTGCCAGAGAAAGAATCTTACCATCCTGTACCAGGTGCCAAAATCTTTACTAAATGCAATTTATGCTAAGGACAGTCAGAGAAAGAAAATGGGATTTGGATCGCTGCAAGAACCAGCACAGGATCTAAATTAGGTTAGGAGGAGCAGGGAGAGAGGAAATAAAAGGCCTATGCTAAGAATACGATTCATCAGCCAGAGGAATAGTAAAGAGAGGGAGTACAAGAGATTAAGGTGCTTTGCCTTGCATGTAAATTTCTCACACACACACATACACACACACACACACACACACACACACACACAAAGGGGGGGGGGCAGATGATGGGGATCCAAACTGCAATAGCAGATCTGCACAAATGCTCAGGTTGGAGATACTGATCCCCAAAAACAAGAGAATTTAACTTGGCATCTGGAAGGCTGTACTCTCTCAGTGAACTTGGATTAAGAGCCCCGTTCTAGAGAGTCCCTGACCTGACCTAGACCAGCTCTGCTACTTGGGGGTAGTCTCAGGCAACTCCCACACGTGTCCTGTGTTAGTCTCTGTTTCCCTAAGCTGTCTGCTGGATCAAGTAAAAAGTACAGGGCCCACAACTCCAAACATTCAGGCTACTGAAATCCCTGGAATGACGTCAGAAGTTCAATCACCCAGAGTCTGGTCTCTGTATGATGTGGTGGGTCGCAGAGGCAGTAGAGAAAGGCTGGTAGAAACAGAGGAAGGCTGGTAGAAACAGAGAGGAAGGTAGATGCAGTGACCTGCTTCTAGGCAGGGAGAATAGAAATAGTCTCAGATCAGGTTTCCACAGTGACAAGGCCAACAAGCAAATCTGACATGATGGTGTTTCTTTGGTGCTTTGCTATCAGGATACCCCAAGTCAACTGCAACAACTATTAAGAAAAGCTTCCAAGATATTGTGAGCTTTATCCCAGATTGTATCCTGGTATTTTCCTACCCTTTATATATATGGTGCATTATGGATTTTTTTCTCCAGATCTTAGAAATTTTTGGTAAAGAACTCCAATTTGATTAAGTATTAGTGGAGTATGAATAGTTCTACCAGAGATTATCCTCCTCTTCTTTGAATGTTGACCATATGAACCAAAGTTTTTATAACCGTGAATAAAGGTGAAGTAAGTGAGAACAAAACAAAACAAAAATGAAAATCTGTGGGTTTTTTAACCTGCTGTTGTTTCTAGTAAATTGATTGTTTTGGCATTTGGGAGTATGAAAAAAAATTGGTCTCTACAGGACTGGGGAATTTCTATCACAAACAGTTCCACTGCTAATGCCCTTTTTGTTTCCTTTTGGATGTCATTTCCAGCAAGCCTTGCATTTCGAGCTCACTCAGTGTTAAAGCTTAAAATATTTGAAATTCAAAACAGTACATCTGTCATTACTCATTTCTGCATAGAATTTTTCAGCCTTTGGGTATTATGTACCCATTTCTAACCAGCACTAGACAACATTGTAACTTACCATTTGACTCTGCCTTGCATTTTCAGGCTGATGGCAAACAAGATGACAGCACAGAGCACCTGATTAAATCCGACCCTTCAGGTAAATTTTGAAGACTGCATGTTTAATAAAGTACTCGCATGCAGGCCAAAAATATCCTTTTATTTTCCTCTTCTTAATGTACTCAGAAAGCTTTCCATATGCCTATACAGTTTCCAGAATGCCTATTGTGCCATAAACATATTCATTCCTCCAAAAGCATCCTCCCACCACGTTACCATTATTTCTTGTTTACTTCAGAAGAATTCATACTTCCCTTGGGGCCAGGTTCTTGAGAGTATATGATTAGGACTCATACCTGCCCGTACCCAAGTTTGGTTTGATTCCCAGTTCCACATGACACTTTCCCCCTCGTTATTAACAGGTTTAACCTTAGGCTCCTTTGACTGATCCCGAATAGCTGCAGAAGATCTCAGGTCTTTTGAACAGTACTTGGGAAAATGCGCGTGCGAGACACACACACACACACACACACACACACACACGTCCAACTGTTAGGAAATTGGGTATTTTATACACTGTAAAATTTCTGAATTTGACAACTTGTTGGTTTGTTTGTTTTTAATTTTGAAAGATTTAATTATTTGGTTTGGGGGCCATACCCAGCAGTGCTCAGTGATCACTTCTGGCAGGGCCCTGGGATCATAGGGGTTGTCAAGGATTGACCTTAGGTTGACAATGTACAAGGCAAGCTGTACTGTCTATCACTACATACTGTACTGTTGCTCAGGTCCAGAAAATATTTCATTCTAAAGCAATTTTTCATAAACAAAGTTATGAAAGTGTTTTTTTTCTCCTTTTTGCTCTGCTGTTCAGAATTCTGAGAAACTAGATTTCAGTTGGGCCTCATGTGGAACCCTGCTCAAGGAAATGCATTTGCTGCCCCCTGGAAATGGACTTTATCTCACTTCAGAAACTGTTTATGCTTGACTTGAAGTTGACCTTGTCTTTCAGTCTCCTACTACTGGAAAGCTTTCATGATGCCTTTTTCCACAGGGCGTTTGACTGGCATGGTTGGCACTGCTTTGTACGTGAGCCCAGAGGTCCAAGGAAGCACAAGATCTGCATATAACCAGGTAAAGGGGTCACATGGTGAAAAAATGAAAGGTCTCAGGAGTGAGCTCATAGAAAGCATCCAAATCATAAAATTCAGGTTTAGATGAGCTGAAACAAAAAGCATTCACTATTTCATCCTTCTTAGATTGAAAAAGTACCCTGAACAGGACACATAGGACACAAGGGCAGGCATCGATGCCCACAATGTTCCTACAGGAGTCTTCTAGGTCCTCTGTTCATCCATAGACTTGACCTAACCTATATTGAAGCCAGGAATGCAGGAACAAGGAAATCAAGTACTAAGAGAGGTGCGTAGTCCATCCTTCAGGAAGCTTATGAAATGGTGGATGAAACATGTGATAGGAAAACATGCAAAACAGGGCTAGGAAGATAGCTCAAAGAACCAAGGCACATGGTTTGCATGAATGAGATGCTGAGTTCAAGCCCCATTATTTCATGCATCTCCCTTCCCTCAGCACCAGCAGTGTGTAACTTTGGTGATGTCCAAAGACCCAACCATTGAATAATCAGTCTCCATTTGTTGAGTAGCTCCCTCTGAACATTATTTGGGAGTTGTTTTTTTTTTTTTTTTTT
>PVKC010013407.1:0-23066 GCA_004027635.1 Crocidura indochinensis | reverse complement strand
TACTGTATTTTCAGGGCCATTTTCACCAGACTGAACAGAAATGCATAGTTTTAGGAAATGCTGTGGACAAATTTACCCAGAGTCAAATTTCACCAGTATGCTGCTTCACTTAGGAAAATTAGTTCTCATGTCAGTAGAATAATACTGAAAGATAGAATGACAGTTGTCATCTAAAAACCGAAACTATTAAAATGTTTCAGTGTAATGGAAGAAGGGTTGTTAACTTTTCCTACAGGCATCACTCTTTGTATATCTTTCTCTGCCATTATTTTCACAATGACAGGATGGTATTATATTGCTTGCTGCACATACGTATCATTTATAGAATTGCAAATGGCAGGGATGAAAAGGCTATATTTCCATTAAAAATGTGCTTTGAAAAAAAAGTTAAAATAAGGGGCTGGAGAGATAGCATGGAAGTAAGGCATGTGCCTTGCATGCAGAAGGTCGGCAGCCCATATGGTCCCCTGAGCCTGTCAGGAGTGATTTCTGAGAATAGAGCTAGGAGAAACCACTGAGCGTTGCTGGGTGTGATCCACCCCCCCCCCAATGTACTTTGATGCCAAAGACCGAAAGGAAATCAGCATTTATATGTGACAAGCCCACTATCCTCTTTGTATTAATTTTTAATTGTTGCTTTGAACCTGCTACAAACTAAGCTGCAATCGCTTTATTTTCTCATAATATATAAACATACAAAACTTGGGCGCATCTTCAATAAGTCTTAGATTAAACAGTCTTAAAGCAAAGTCAGCCCACTTTTATTAAATGAGTCAACTAGAATAGAAGATTCTTTCACAGCTCATTCATATTATTGGCAAAATCCAATTTTGATATTGGCTATATGTTGTTGCTTTAACTTACAGCAACTGAATGCTTCAAAGTAGAAATTTTTTACATTAACCTGGAAAGGAGAAATATGAAATCAAGTGATAGACAATGTCAACCTAAATTAAAAACTCAAATGTGAATTATTTCTTAGCCTCATTTACTTGGATTTCTGGACTTGCCAAATAACCCCATTCTCTGAAGCCATATTCATATCCCCTTCATATCTTTTGCAGTCAATGATCTCTTTTCTGGATTTCTGTGAAAGATTGCCCTCAGCTTCTAAAGGCCTTTATGTTTTTATTCCAGTAAACTTCTTCAACAAAACTGATTTCTTCATCAAGCCGTCCTCAATTTATAGCGTATTTATCTTGTTAAGTTGAGTAATTAAAAGGAGTAATTAAAAAAATGATATGGGGGGGGGGTGGAAAGACAGCACAATGGTAGGGCATTTGCCTTGCATGTGGCTGATCCAGGAATGACCTATCTTCAATGCCGGGCATCCCATATGGTTCCCACAGCCAGAAGCCATTTCTTTCTTTCTTTTTTTTTTTTTTTGTTGGTTTTTGGGTCACACCCGGCTGTGCTCAGGGGTCACTCCTGGCTCCATGCTCAGAAATTGCTCCTTGCAGGCACAGGGGACCATATGGGGCACCAGGATTTGAACCGATGACCTTTTGCATGAAAGGCAAACGCCTTTACCTCCATGCTATCTCCCGGGCCCCAGAAGCCATTTCTGATAGCATAGTCAGGAGTAGCCCCTGAGCATCACCAGGTTGACCAAACAAAACAAAACAAAACAAAACAAAAAATTGATCTACACAAATATTCAGTAGAGAAAAATTAATCTGATCTATTAGTTACATGATCAATTCCAGGTAATAGCCATGTTTTCTGCAGTCATATATCATATCAAGGGTCAAAGCACTGATGAATTATTTATGAATTATAGGCTTACTTAATGTTTTTTTATTTTTGCACCTCACAAACTTAGCTCTTTTTGTTGTTGTTGTTGTTCTATTTTGGGGGTCACACCCAGTGACACTCAGGGGTTCTTCCTGGATATGCACTCAGAAATCGCTCCTGGCTTGGGGAACCATATGGGACACCAGGGATCGAACTGAGGTCCGTCCTGGGTCAGTTGCATGCAACTGTGTTATTGCTCCAGCCTCACAGAGTTAGTTCTTAACTAAACTTTGGAAGTTAAAATCTACTTTACCAGATTCATAGAAGATAGAGCGGGATTTTTTCCATAATTTATTTCTACCTCTCATATAAAATCAACTTTAAAAATTTCACATCACAACTTTTATAGTTTTTCGTATAGTTAATATTGAATAAATCTATGCTTGGAAGCTTGATACTTGTAGGTAATGTATTAAAGAATATTTTATTGAAAAACACTTCTTGTGGATAAAATAAAACTTCCATTTTTAGAAAATCAATGTGCCAAATTATATCCAGGTAAATAATATTTTCACCAGTCCTGTCCAATTGAAAACTCAGAATGTGACCTTAAATGAAAATTGAGTGTTTGAACATATTTGGCTCACAATATAACACTGAGTGTTATTTATTACTTTCCTAAAAAAAGATCACATAAAAATAAACAAGGAAGATGCTGTATGATAACAAAGGCAAAATCAGGAATGGTGTAACTACATTTTCTTCTTTTCCTATCTAACCTTTTTATAAACTGTACCATCATTGGATATTGGAGTTTATAACTTGTTTTCTAGTTTTATATTTCTATAAATAGATAAAGAAATAAATCCAGTAAAGATCATTTTATACCAATTTAGTGATGGTGAAAATTCTTGAATAATTATATCTAAAGAAGGCTTTGTTTTTTAAATTAGTTGGATGTGATAAAACTTCAGCATATGTCAACTGTGGATTGTTAGCAAAACGAAAAGGCAGATATACAAGTTTGCATAGACTTCCCAAAAAATTTCAATATGTAGCCTCAGAAAGTGATCATATTTATAAATACGGATCTTCTAGTGTAATTATTTGGTGCCTTATTCAAGATTTGACTTTATCCTAAATCTAATGATTGGTGCTCTTATAAGATTATGTGGAGGCATTTTGGAAGATGCCATTTTATGACAATTCAGAGAGTTAGTAGATATATAGAAGAAATGTCCAAGAATTAATGGCAACTATAAAAAGCTAGGCAAAAAAAAAAAATGGGCCCGGGAGATAGCATGGAGGTAAGGCATTTGCCTTTCATGCAAAAGGTCATCGGTTCGAATCCCGGTGCCCCATATGGTCCCCCGTGCCTGCCAGGAGCAATTTCTGAGCATGGAGCCAGGAGTAACCCCTGAGCACTGCCGGGTGTGACCCAAAAACCAAAAAAAAAAAAAAAAAAAAAAAGCTAGGCAAAAAAAGGGAACATTCTTTTATAGAGTTTTCAGAAAGAGTTCAGTCCTTCTGACATCACAATTTAAAAATTTTAGCCTCTAAAACTCTGTAAAATTTCTGAGTTTCTGAAAATCTGTTGTAGTCATATTTCTGTTTGCTTATCATATTTTTTTGTCTTTTTTGTGCCACACCTAGTAGTATACTCAAGGATTACTCCTGGATCTGTACTCAGAGATGACTTCTGGAGGTGCCAGGGATCAAATCGAAGTCAGACTTGTGCAAAGTACATGCTCCAACGATTGTCCTTTTGTTAAGGTCTGTGCAAATTAACAATAGTTAAAAATTACTAAAATTAATTTAATATTGCTCTAGAAAACTTATATTCAACATTAATTTTATTAATATTTATTAATATATACTGGTCCTCCTAGCCTTTATCTCTATTGTTTCTGAATGTTATTACTCTCTTTTTTTCTTTTCTTATATTTCACCAGTGAGCAAAATAATTATATGCTAGGTAGCTTGCCATAAATAATGAAACAGTGCAATTTATGGTAGAGAAGGGAACAGTATGACAATTATAGTTGGAACTGATCACTCTGTAAAATAAATGGATGTTGAATGAAGATAAGGTGATATGCAAGGTATCTCTTCATTAACAATAGTATCTAAAAAGCAAACCACAGTACCTGAAAAGAAAAAGAGGAAGATAGAGAAAGAAAAAGTGAGAGAAAATGTAAAATGCTTGCCCCTGAGGCAAGCGTTGTTGGTAGGAAATATTTGTAGGGGAAGGGAGGCATACATTCGAAAACTGAATTTCAGTCATGAACAACATTTACCCACAATGTTTAAATAAAAGGGGAAAACAAGTAAAGATAGTTATGTTAGATACAGAGGCAACAAATCTTGAATGTCTATGGACTAAGTATAATACGATTAGTTATAATTTTAGTAGATAAAGTGTCAGTTGAAATAAGAAAATAAATCTTCATCATTAAATTTAAACTTAAAGGCAGGGCTATTACATAGTGGAAGGGCATTTGCCTTGCAGGTGTCCGCCATCCCAAAAGATCCCCCAACCCTGCCAGGAATGATTTCTGAGAGCATAGTCAAGAGTTACCCGTGAGCATCGCTGGGTGTGGCCTACCCCCCAAAATTAAATTTAATATTATTGATTTTAAAGTTGTAAAAACCACCACAATTATTAATAAAAATGAATGATGAAAATACTCTAATTAGAAATCTCATAAGATATCCTATTTTTCTTTTGACAACACATTCATTGCCTATTTTATTTTTTATTTTGAACTCTAAATTAAAAATCAAAAGGTTCTTCTAATAATTTTGAAGAGGTACAAGTATATTCTGTTTGGGACAACTCAGGAAATTACAGTTTGTCAAACCTTTATTAAAATATAAAAATTGGGGCCGGAGATGTGGCGCAAGTGGTAAGGTGTCGCCTTGCACACTCAAGCCTAGAAAGGACCTCAGTTTGATCCCCCAGTGTCCCATATGGTCCCCAAGCCAGAAGTGATTTCTCAGAGCATACATAGCCAGGAATAACCCCTGAGTATGAGCGAGTGTGGACAAAAAACCAATATATATATATATACGTATATATATGTATATACATATATATACATATATATACACTTTATATATATATATATATAAAGACCAATCATATTGCATTTGTGAGCTCTCTAAGAAAAATAATCTATATATAAACATAATTTCTGAGTAGGGAAGTTCAGTTATTTTTATAAGACATTTTTAAGCATTTTTAAATGTCATGAAATTTTTTAAATATATTAAGTGTATAATTTACTAAAATTGAAAAAAAATGTTTTCTTGGTTTTTGGGCCACATCTGGTGGCACTCAGGAATTACTCCTGGCTCTGTGCTCAAAAATTACTCCTGACTGGCACTGGGGATCACATGGGATGCCAGGGATCAAAACTAGTCAACAAAAAGCATGCAAGTCAAATGTCCTATTTCTCAGGCCCCTCAAAATACTTTCTAATGAACTTTATAAAGTTCTCATTAAGCAGGTTTGATAAAAATAATTTCAGCAAGAAAGCATGAAATGCTTTTTTTGGAAGGGTGGTGGATTTTGAACCACACTCAGCTGTGTTGATCCCAGGCACATAATAATCCAAGTTCTGCCAGGAGTGATCCCTCAGAGCAGAGCCTGCTAGTATTAAGCCATTAACCCTGCTAAATTTAATCTTGAAAGAAACAAGGAAAATTAATATTTGAACATAGATATGTTTATTGGGAAGCTTCATTGTAATGAAATGTTTATAAATATCTTATTTAACATGATTTTTTAATTTTACTCTTTGGAATTCAGTTTTGGCTTTTAAAATCAAGCTTTGTCTGTTGGAATGTTACTACGCCATCTGAGAAGTTTTGATGAATAATTACTTTGATATTCAAAAATAATTAGTAGCTTGGATAAATCCTCGCTTGGTGTTTCAAATCAAATGGTTGATTTGTTTGTTTTTCTTTCTTCTTTATTTTTGAATCACATCCACTGTGCTCATGGTTCTGTATTCATAGTTCACTTTTGGTGGTGCTGGAAAGGTATTTGTGATTCCAGGATTTGTTTGTTATAAACTTTGCAGAATGTTTATATACACACATAAAGGAAATACATACCAATACATAATGAAAAATTAGACTTTGATTAGATTTTACTATTGTGCTAGTATTGTTCCATTTTCTCCAAAAAAGAATCCCTCCCCATCTTTTATATTTTACTACGAATATATCAGAGTAGAAGTAATCTACTTTGGAAGATTTCAAAAACAATTTGCCTTTCAGAATGACTTTAGACACTTGACTTTAAAGGACTAAATATATAGTACTAATCAATCTCTTGTGTTAAAGATTTTTATTCTCAGATATTTGATGAAAAATGTTAAATTTGTATTTTATTGCATTTTATAATAAGAATTGCCTAAACTGTCATGAATAGATCATTAATGCTTTAAACTATGTTGAATAAAATACTGAAGCAAATTAAAGCTCCTATAGACACATATATTTGTAAAAGTAACCTCCATAAATTTAATCTTAGTGTCACATTTTGTAATGGATAGATTATCTACTAATATAAAGATAAATAACACTAGTTTATAATTTATCATATAAATAATACTAATATGAAGATAAATAAATTCTGCAGTACAGAAGCTATGCTATAATGTATAAGAATTACTTGAGTGCAAAACATACTTCTCTTCAAAATACTTCTTGACATTTATTCATGGAATGTTTTAGAAAGCTTTGAATAAAGCTCTTTTAACTTCAGATTGCAGTATGAATTACATGATCACATAATGACATTGATGACATACCAGTGTTCTTTTTATATGCCTTTTAATATATAGACATCTGTTCAGTTGTAGATTAATCAGTCAACAAGATTGCCTCCATTGTGCAGCTCCAGAGAATGGTCATGAGATTATGAGTAAGATTGGAATAGAAAAACACTATTTCTATTTTGAAAATATTATCTCAATGCAGTGAAGTTGCCTTGGACTAATAGCTTGGGAAAATGGGTATTTTTATAATGGACCTATTTTTACACGACTTTTTCATAGGTTGAATAAAGTGCGGCCTAATTTCATTCCAGGTCAATTGTTTTACTGCCATGCCCTTCTCTTTATCTCATGTACTATTTACACATCATGCTTCCCACAAATGCATTTCAACATCTTGAGTATTTTCAAAACAGAAAGAAAAGCAAATGTTGATGTTTTGAAACAATATTCTTTAAGGAAATAAGTTTTAGTGAGATGTCAAAAAGTCAAGGTCCAAAGCAGAGGCAATATGTAAACAGAACAGCTTAGAGGTGGACACCACTGTGAACTTGACATTTGGACAGGGAGACCATAAAATATGAATATGTCAAAGCAGAACCAGTAAGGGTAAGGAATCAAAATGAATGATTCCAAGTGTATTTCTAATTTAATTAAAATTTTAGTTGACCTAATAATATGTCAAAGCAGTCAGAATTTATCTAGTCTTAGGTGTATGGAAAAAGCCAATCTTAACTTTAAAGAACACTATAATTTACGGTTTGGGTAGGATTGTAAATTCATTTCATTATCTTGTCTAAACTCAAACCTAAGCTAACATTAACTTCATAACTAGCCGCAACTATTTCTACTGATTCAGTAGAAATAGATTTGGACAGAGATTTACATGCAGATAAACAGAAAAAAAATTCTCATTAATTCAGAGGAAAAGAAATTAGGCCTAATATAGTTGTCATGAAAAATAATTAAACCACATAAGGAAAAAAGCAATCTACAAACTGACTGAATTAAGCAAGTTTCAAAATTATTATCAAAATTAAACACAGTTATATATAAGGCAGATATAACATGCTACATTTGCCCTATCATGTTTAATTAATCCCATAGTTCAAATATTCAAGTATGCTTTTTCATTTTTTTCAGTACATCCTATTGATCATTAGAAAGTCTTCTTGAAATCATAGCAGAATATTTTTCAAAATAAAACAAGACAATGAAAACAAATCAAAGGAAAAAACCCAAATTATTTAAGAATAATGCTACTTTAGTAAGGCCCATAACTCAAGAGAGGGAACCTTTTGTGTAGGCATTTAGAAACTGAATATATGGGGACCAGAGTGATATAACACAATGAGTGTGGGTTTTGCTTTACACACAGTTAACCTAGGCCAGGCATAAATCATGAGCACAGAGCCAAGAGTAATTTCTGAGTATGCTTGGTGTGACCAAAAAGACAACAAACAAGCAGAAAGGAGAAAAGAGAAAAAGGAAAGAAAGGTAAAGAGAAGAAATTCTGTAAGTGGACCAATAAATTTTACTTCAAACACTAGTGCGAATTAATGATCTCAAAACTCAGAGAGCACCAAGAAGAGGTATTCTTCAATAGGCCTGCTCACCATAGTCAGGTTTATTTAAGTAGTTGGTGCTATCACATGTTTGAATATGCTCCTGGCAGCTCAATCAGTTGAGTTTGGTGTCTCCACATATCCAACACTGTCAGTAGCTTCTGAGTATTCTATAGGCATATACGTGTAAGCACAACAAAGAGTGTGATCCCTAGTGAATACAGCAGTTAAAAATATGCGAAGTCACCAGGGCTATGCAGTGTGGCCCTAGGAAATCATGTGTATATATATACCTTAGTTACTCCTGTTGAACACTATATCCTAAACATGGAATTAATCAAAGAGCATGGCCGAGCACCACTACTAGACCTGCTTCGGGCACCCAACCATGCAACAATATCAAAAACAATAAATGACACTGTTGTAGGGAGGGGAGAAGAAAGGGATTTAAAGATAAAAATAAGTGGGAAAGAAAGAGAGGTAGTTAATAGGGTTGGAATGGATGCTTTGCATGCAGGAAGATGTGTTTCAATTCTCTGCACCGCATGTCCCCAATGTCCGTTCACCTCTAGGCCCTGAAAGGGAGTAACCGCCCCTATTGATGTAACCCCTAATCAAACAATCTTTAATGATCTTCACAGTTTTTAAGATTGCTTCTTTATAGAAATGAATGAACGAATACTATTAAAATCTTGTGAAAGTTAATCATTTTCTATTCATAAATTATCAAGGTGAGATATTAAGAAAAAATTAGCTCAGCGGGCTTTAATGTTATTTCCTTCAGGAAGCTAAACTAATTTTTGCTTCAAGTCTACTTTCATTCTGTATTTAATTGAGCAAGAATTTCTAGTACTACAAATCTGAGAGGTCAGTTAAAAAAGACTTAACATGTAAGATATTGAAGGTCAAGAGAAACTTTAGGACAGATGGGGAGTATTCCTTATAGGCCGCTTTTGCAAATATGACCCCCAAATCCCATCTGGTCTCCTGAACTTGGGTAGATAAAAGCACAAAGCCATGAATAAGCCCTGAGCATTGTCAGACATGGCCACCAAGCAAAAGTAAACTATCATTATGAATTTATTTATTTTTGGAACCAAACTTGCATTCAGTTTTAGGAAAGAAACTGAATTATCCTCCAGTAGCAAAATTTATATTCTTCTATGTCATATATCTGTTGTTCAGATGTTTTGAGGTAGAAAAAATCTGGAGAGAACACTGAATAAACAGAAACATTTATCAGTTTACATACATATCAGAAGAAATTTGCTATTAATAAAGATGAATGAGATTGCTTTATAAAGACATGACTAGAAAGTAAGAAGATTAAATATGATTTAATACTTAAGGCCTCCTCTCTATATGTTATCACACGTTGTTATATTATCCCTATTTATAAACACATTTACATTGGGTACAAGCACAAGGTTACATAGTATTTACAAAAATCTTTTTGGTAGATTATTTTATTGTTGTTGTTTTTAATCTGTGGGCCATGCTCTGGCTATGCTCAGGGTTCACTTCTTGGTCTGTAATGATGGATTGCTCATGTCTGGACTCAGGTATAGGCTATCAAGAAATGACCAAATACATGCATGTTACCCTTCTGGATCCATTATTTGTAGAGTTTTAAATTAAAATTTGAATAGTAAAATTTTTCATGATGTTGCCTCCAACAATAATTGTCTCTCATACTGTTGATTTTATTTTCAAATTTATTTACTTAATACAACTGTATTTACTTACTTAAGGAGCCTCCCAACTGCTTTTAAAGGTGCTTGGAGTAACTCCTGGTGATACTAAATAAACCAGACAGGCAGTTCAATGCTATTTCCTAAGAGTGAAAAATATACAGCTATGTTTTTGCCCACTGTTCCATTGATCATCAATGTTAAGGACAACAGGGTCACACCAGATGCTTCAAATGTCGTGATAGAGATTGAAGTCAAGATAGTTAGTGCAGGGGATGGAGCTGTGCCTCTAACGGTAAGACATCTATCTTGCCTGTGCTAGCCTAGGACAGATGGCAGTTCGATCCCCCAGAGTCCCATATGGTCCCCAAAGCCAGGAGTGATTTCTGAGCTTAGAGTCAGGCATAACCGCTGAGCATCTCTAGAGTGGTGGTTGCCAAAAACAACAAAACAAAAGATAGCTAGTGGATGCCCCAGTTATAACAGAATCCGATCAAATGTTTTAATATTACATGTAACTATTTTAGGATATGGGAAGAACTGCTAGTGTTCAGGTCTTTCTCCTGACTCTGTGCTCAGAAATCATCGCTGATGGAATCAGGGGAATCTTATGGGGTTCCTGGAATCAGACCCAGGTTGGCCATCCACAGGCCTGCTATATCTCTCTAGCCTTACTTGTTTTATAGTGAAAAATTATATATTGATGATAATTTAGATTCATTGAAACAAAAACCTGAAGAGATCATTGTTCTTGTATCTATAGGTAAATACATTAGCTAACTCAATGCTGTTTTCATGATTAGATCAGCAAAATCTTTATGATTTAATTAGAAATTAAACAGTGAACCAAATCCTGCAATTTTGTTGCATTGCCAGAATTGGGGGTCAAAGTGATAGATTGCTAACTTCAGTAACTTGGACCAATGCTGTGCCATTATTATTGATTATCTAGTACTCTTACATCAGGAAATGTTTCTGTGTAGATCTCTTATGCTTCTGCATGTATTCTAGCAGAGGCACTGACTACTTTCATATAAGAGTTTTTTTAGAGGGTGTTTGTATAGAAAGGAACCTTTTAAAAATAGAGATGGTGAGGCCAGACATAGCATAGCGGTAGGGATTTTGCTTTACATGCAGTTGATTCAGGACAGAGGTAGTTCGATCATGGCATCCCATATGGTCCCCTGAGTCTGCTCAGAGATTTCTGAGCACAGAATCAGGAGTAACACCTAAACTCCACCTGTGTGACCCAAAAACCAGAGAGAGAGGAGAGAGAGAGAAAAAGAGAGAGAGGAGAGTATATAATTCTAGATAATAGAATAAACTTATTGAAACTTAGTGTGTATTCATAATGCTCAATTATTCAATAAAAGAATGACTGATAAGAGGACAGCAAACATCTTTCCAGTTACATTATTTCTAGAAATGATTGTATTCCACCTAATAATTCTATTTGGTCCTTTATTTTGACTAACTCACAAATCAACCTCTGTTTCATGAGGATCATAAACAGGTTATTTAGGAAGGTATCTAGATTTTGGACAAAGTATCTGAACTTTGAGCTACAACTCTGACTGATTATTTGTAGGCTTTAATAATTTCCAAATAAAGGTAGTGTTTATCTAGAAATGTGTCATAATGTGTCATAATTTTAAAACTGAATATATCTAGTCCATGGAGGATTTGTGATCATCTGGTTGAATAATTCCATATGGAAAACAATCCCATATGGAGTTTAGATTCTATAACTATCAAGTGGAATGGGCTACATAAATCACATTGCTCAAACAAAATTAGTGATCATTAGGAACATACATGAATACGATATACTAATTGAAATACATACCACTTCTCACATCCTGTGATTCCCAGCCCTTCTTTATTTTAGCTATCTGAATTAGTTTGTAGATTGGAAAAATGGGATCACAAATAAAAACCAACAAAAGATGTTTATTAGCCTGTTCCTCCCTCTTCTTTTATTCCTTACCTCTCTGTTTGTTTACTCTGACAAGTATCATTCTCCTCTAATCTCCTCTAGAAATAAGATGCTGAAACCTTGGTCACATCATCTTATCTTCCAAGAAAAAGAGCTTTCACTACTTAAGAGATTGTTCTAATCTCCATTTACTTAACTATTGCTTATTCATTCACTTCTATATAGAAAAAAAATGCCAGAGAGATTAAAAAAAAGAAAAGAAATGAACAGAAAAGTAGTTTTGTTTCCTTAAGCAAGTTTCAACCAAAACAAAGTTAATCAGAATTATATGGACTTAGGAAGTCTACATTCATTTAACACAAAATTAGAAATTTAATGGTAGGTCACAGTAAAACTAATGTTAACCAGGGATTAAGCTACTGTGATTCCACTAGGGATCTTTATGAATTTATTTTTCCTGGTAACTCCCTATACACCTTCTAATACTTCTTAATATTAACTCGCTTTCCTCCCCAAATTTTAACTGTTGAAATGGAATACTACACAGCTGTTAAGGAAAACCAAGTCATGAAATTTGCCTACTCACAGATGGACATAGGAAGAGACTCATGCTGAATGAAATGAGTTAGAGGAAGGGAAACGGACATAGAATAGTCTGACTCATCTGTGAGATTTAAGAAAAATAAAAGCTAGTATGATAATTATTCCCAGAGATAATAAAGATGAACCCATAATGAAGCATAGAACAAAGAGTGGTGAACACAGTTAGAGAAATAACTGCAGTAACAACTACCATGATGATGATAGTGAGAGAGAGAAATAGAATGCCTATAAAAGGTAAATGTTATCTTATATAATTTTTGACATATTATCAACAGGAGTCTAAGTCTTTTATAATGCCTTTTATAGGTTCGGGGAAGGAGGTCCATGTGGGGCATAGCAAGGAACTTGCGCTGGTGAAGGTATTGTACATTTTTGGACTAAACCTCAATTACAAACGTGTCTGTAACCACTGTGTTTAAATAAAGACATTATTTAAAAAATTAACTGTTGTGGTTGGAGTGGTAGCACAGTGGTAGGGTGTTTGCCTTGCATATGGCTGACTCAGGAAGATCCCCTGCATCCCATATGGTTCCCCAAGCCAGAGGTGATTTCTGATAACAGAGCCAGGAGAAACCCCTGAGTTCTGCTGGGTGTGGCCGAAATACAAACAAAAATGAACTAATGATCAGTTAGGTTATCCATAATTACTGAGGGAAGTATTCATAGAGATACTTACCCTGATAGCCATATAGTCATCCTTAAACAATAAATAATTTAATTAGAAATGATGGTATAAAATCTACCTTTAGATCTCAAGTGGTGTCACCTGGGCACCCAAATATAATTTTAGCAGTATTAATTCATAAAATTTATGAATTTAAAGCCTGAAATTTTATGATGATATAATTGTCCTAGGCATTTCTGCAAACCGAAGACAGAGTAAGTGTACATACTATATATACTTCTGTATTTAGATTAATAAAAATATAAAAGTAAAAATAAAAAGTTAACAAAGGAACTTATGAAGAAAAAGAATACAAATCTTTAAAAAATTTTATTTTGCTCTCATTGATTTTTAAAAAAAATAATATCTTTATTTAAGCATCATTATTACAAGTATGATTGTAGTTGGGTTTCAATCATTAAAAGAACACAACCCTTTACCAATGCAACATTCCCACCACCAATGTTCCCCATTTCCATCCTCCCCCCAAAATTTCTTAATGATTTATTGGTTTTGTGTAGGTGATTGAATAGGGGGTATGAGGAATGTTATTTAAAGTGAAAAATGCAGATTGACTTCACTCTGTGACTTAGACTCCTGTTGATGGATTCTTAATTGATTATGCCAAAAATTGTATAAGTTGATTACATTTACCTTTTATAGTAGTCAGAGTGACTTATGAGTTAAATCATTTTAAATAATCTAGGTTAACACAAAAGTTGGTATATAAATTTAGGATAGGTATTGTTTCAAAACATATTTTACATTAATGCTGATATAAGCAGAAAATAAACTCTTACATTTTCTTTAAATATTCTTCCATAACTTACAAGTATATGAGATAGATATTGTTACTTTCTTTTTTTTGTTTGTTTGCTTTGGTTTTGGTTTTTGGGCCACACCCGGTGACGCTCAGGGGTTACTCCTGGCTATTCGCTCAGAAGTCGCTCCTGGCAGGCACGGGGGACCATATGGGGAACCGGGGGATCGAACCGCGGTCCATCCTAGATTAGCGCAGGCACCTTATCTCCAGCACCACCGCCCGGCCCCCAGATATTGTTACTTTCTATACAAAAGTATATATGCATATAACATAATGAATATTTGGATTTTTCATGTTCAGTGAAAATATCCGAAAAATATGTCACAACACTCCTCATATATGAACAATGGGAATTGTCACTTGGTTTGGCTCAATACTTTTATTTTTATTTATTTATTTATTTATTTATTTATTTATTTTATTATTTTATTTTATTTTTATTTCTTTTACAATTTTATTTTTTTAACTTTATTGATTGATACATTTATGGGTCAGACAGGCAATATTCAGGAGCTACTCTTGGCTCTGCACTCAGAAATCCTGCACTCAGAGCCACCCCTGGCAGGCTCTGGGGACATTACGAGATGCCAGAAATCCAGCCAGGTCCCTCGCAGGTCTGCCACATGCAAAGCAAACGACCTACGGCTGTGTTATCACTCATATTTATTTTATTTTTAGTTGCTTTATTTTTAGTGATTAAAACCTGGTGGCAGTTAATATAACTTGCTAATCTTCAAATTAAGTAAAATAATGAATATTTTGTAGTTCTGACATAGCAGAACTTTGTTGTTATGGCCACACCAGGGTTACTCCTGGCTCTGCACTCAGAAATTGCTCCTGGTAGGCTCATGGTACCATATGGTTTGCTGAGGATCGAACCATGTCTATCCTGGGTTGGCCAGGTTGAAGGCAAATACCCTACCACTGTGCTATTGCTATGGATCCACAGTCAGAATTTTTGGACAGCAGTACAAGATTCATTAAATTATCATTTGATTTTAATATAAAATAGAGTCCTAGTATTGGAGGTGAGGCCTTTCTTGGCTCGTCAGCACCTGTAGCCCTTACCGCTGGCTGATCTAAAGGCTGCAGGGTAATGAGAAGAAATGATCCACAGGTGTCAGTTGAAGTTTCAGGAGATGTCAGGTTTATTCCATGACCCTAGCCGCCATGTGCATTTCTCCACATGGCTACTAAGCTAAAATTTCTTACAGCCTCTCTCTAGCCACCCTCCAAACATCCCTGCTCCTTTGTCTCTCCTTTCTCTCCCAGGCAAGGCTTTTATTCCCAACTGTAGATCTCTCCCAGCTGTGGTTGTGTCTGACCATCCAGGAATTGGGGAGTGATAACATTCCTTCTGTATTTCTTTTTTAGTAAAATAGATGTTCATTGGGATTCCGTAAGTTGTTGAATATGCATCTGTAAGGGTATATTTAGTTGGACTAATTGAGGAGTGGTTCATCTTAATTTGGACTCCAAATAGAAAATAAATATTTTTGAACAAAAGGGTATGCACACGTTTTCTTTAATGGCTACTGAGTAAAAAAAAATAAGTAAACAGTGAGTTATAGATATCACAAATTAGAGAAGAGTGCTTAAAGATAAAAAATGGTTATGCATTTTTAGAGGAATTATCACCAAATAATTTGGTAGTTTGCCACAATTTCAGAATTGAATTGAAATGGTTTGTTTTTGGTTTTTGGGACACACCCAGTGGCACTCAGGGGTTACTTCTGGTTATGCTCTCAGAAATGGCTCCTGGCTTGCGGGACCATATGGGACCCTGGGGATTGAACCAAGTCCTTCCTGAATCAGCCACGTACAAGGCAAACACCCTACTGCTGCGCTATAGCAGAGTTGAAATTTGAAGAAGTAAACTTTCGATATGGTTATTTTATTTTATTAGTTCAATACAATAATGTGATTTACAGAGTTTGTTAATAATACAGGTGAATATGGTCTTCATGTCCAATACCATTGCCACCATTAAACTAACTTTCCCTGCACTAATGTCCCCAGTTTCTTGCTCTTCAGATCTGCCTCATTGGCATGTATAAAATAATCTATTTTATATTGCTTGTTACAGCTAAATGGTTATGGAGTTATAAAAACAACTTGAATAACACATTTTGTGAAATTGTTATATCTCAAATTGGAGTCATTAAATCATTGTTGGAAGGTGTACAGATCTTGTGGTATTCTTATACATTCTGTGTTGTTATTTTTTATTGGTTGAGTTTGGATAGTTTCTATGGTTTTTCATACCTAATTTGATGTGTTCTTATAGGGGTGTCAGTATTGAGAAATTTGGAGAAGTCTAGGAATTCCAGGATCTGAGGGGCTGGACTGCTGAGTTAACATTGCTGTGGTTATGGGACATATGTGACTGCCAGAGCTTTGGGAAGTATGGAGGTGTTGAGGGATAAAGTCTATACTTATTTTTTGAAGACAGCAGACTTTCCATGCAATGAGGTAGTTTATAGATGTAATATATATATTTAAACATTTGAAGGTTTTATCTGCATGTATTTACAAATAAAAATAAGAGCATTAACCAAAGAAGTGGCAATTCATTTCAATGTCATAAAAAGATTTTAAACACAAGAATTAACAGACTTCTAAAATAGTGCAAGAAGAATGAAGCTCACACCTCAAAATGTGATGTTTCTGTTCATTGTACTTGTTTATGATATCCTTAATGCTGAGAGAAGATAGCTAGAAGTTAGAAGTATTGTAAAATATATATAATATATAGCACTGCTTACAATAATGTAAAGGATTAGTCCTTATCAGAAAATTTATATCGAGTAATTATCAGCAAAATGATTTCTCTTTATAAAGATATGATTTAATGAGTTCTGCCATATGTTCCTCCAATCAGGAGCTCGTGATCAGAGAGAGTATAACTATATTAGCAAGATGGAGTCAATTAACTAAAATATAAAAGTATAAAGTAAATGCAGTGCCTTTCTCTCCCCATTATGAATTATTCAATGGTGTATTTAGTTTGTTGAGAAAAATGACTCTTGGATGAAGTGGTGTTTGGCTGGAACCTGAGGTGACCATAGAAAGATAAATCACGTTTTATGCAGCAGGAATATCAAATACACTGTCTCTGAAACTGACTATATCTACGGTATATTTTTTCCTTGATAGTGATATGGGATTTTTGGAAAATGTAAGGGATCCATGATTAATTATATCACTTATGATTGGCATGCTATTTCCAAAATCAATTTTAGCAATATCTTACCAGTACTCTTAGTACAAAGAAAAAAAATTATACGCCTAAATGTGTATTGGAGACCAATACTTAAATGTGCCTCTGCAGTGACTCTTTCTATATTTGCTTAATGACAAATTTGATGTCACTTTTCAATCTCCCTTCACACACATAGAAAAATACTAAAATGAAGCTCACCACAAAGAGTGGTGAGTGCAGTTAGAGAAATAACTACATTGAGAATTATCATAACAATGCGAACGAATGAGGGAAGTAGAAAGCCTGTCTAGAGTACAGATCCTGGTAGGGTGGGGAGGAGGGAGATTTGCCACATTGGTGATGGCAATGGGAAGTGTTATGTTCTCTAGGAGATTGATTTTTGATTTCCATGGAGCTCCCAGACAGGAAAGGCATTTCATATTCCCCTTTCGATGAGGTCAGAGGGGGACAGTTCCAGTTGTAGGGATCCGCAGAAAATAATTCACACAGTGAAAAAGGTACAAGAATGGATTCGGGAGATCCAGTGCTCAAGCAAGGAATTCAAATCACAAAAGCTTTCTGCTCCTAAGATGGAAGGCAGCTCAGTGGAAGAAGACCGAAGAATGAGCCCCAACCTTCCTCAGACCCTTGCTTTTATTGACAAGAATCAGGTACCACGCTAGGTGGGAGCAGAATACCAAGTAAAGAATAATCCAATATACTATCACCAGATCTCACCTAGGGTGGGGGTACAATAATTGATTAGGGTAGGATCAGTAACACAACAGGAATGTTGCACTGGTGAAGGGGTGTTCTTTATGTGATCAAAACCCAGCTACAATCATAAATGTAATCAAGGTGTTTAAATAAAGATATTAATTAAAAAAAGAAAAATACTAAAAGCCAGTAATTATATTTCTCCTACCATTGACCTAACTGTTTTTAGAAGATAAATTTTATCCTCATGGGAATGTCACACTAGGGTGTCTGTGAAGAAGATATCTTGTAAGCTTACATCTTCTGCCTAATTTCAAAATACTACTTAACCTATTTGAGATAATACTAGCATCTTTTACTCACCTCAAATACTATTGTAGAGATTAAATACATATATATATATAAGCATCTAAAGTAGATAAATGGTGTCATAATGCAGAAAATATGGCAATCAAAGGATGAAAAACTTCGGTTTATTACTCTCAGACTTAATTTGGGAAATTTTTTCCAAAAATAGCCTAGCAGTCTCTAGACCTTAAGGTACTTTCTTAAAATGGATATTAAATATACATCTTTCATTCGCTATTTTTATATTTTTATGTGTTTAATTTGCATTTGCTATACCTTTCATATTTTTTCAAAAACATCTACACATAGCATAAAGTTATAAATATATGTAAAAATTCACAATTTTATTACCTTCAAGAACACTGTAATCTCTCTTAAAATCCAATGTTCAAGATTAGTTAAGCCTGATTTTTTTAGTCATGCTAAAAATGTTTAAGTTTCTCCCATTCTGTGGGTGGCTTTTGTATCCTAGGCACTATTTCCTTTGAGGTGCAGAAATTCTCAGCTCACTATACTCCCATCTGTTTATCTCTGCTTCCACTTGTTTTGAGAGTGCTGTTTCTTCATTGAATATGCCTTTAGCCTTGATATCATGGAATGTTTTGTCTACTTATTATTTTATATACCTTATGGTTTCAGGTGTGATACCAATGTCTTTAATCCATTTGAATTTGATCATTATGTATGGTGTTAGATGAGTGTCTGAGTTTGCTTTTTTGCAAGTGGCTAACCAGTTGTGCCAACACCACTTGTTGAAGAGGCTTTCCTTGCTCCATTTTGAATTTCTTGCTCCTTTATCAAAAATTAATTGATTGTATGTCTGGAGAACATTTTATAAAAACAAGTCTATTCCACTGCTCTGAGGATCTGTCTTTATTCCAATACCATGCTGTTTTAATAACTATTGCTTTGCAATATAATTTAAAATTGGGGAAAGCAATGCCTCCCACATTCCTTTTTCCAAGGATTGCTTTAGCTATTCATGGATATATAGTGTTTCAAATGAATTTCAGGAGTGTATGATCCACTTCTTTGAAGAATGTCATGGGTATCTTTAGAGAGATCATAATGAATCTATGCAATGCTTTGTGGAGTATTGCCATTTTAATAATGTTAATCCTGTCAATTCATGAGCAGGGTATATGTCTCCATTTCCTTGTGTTCTCTCTTATTTCTTGAAGCAGACTTTTGTAGTTTTCTTTGTATAGGTCCTTCACCTCTTTAGTTGAGTCCAAGATATTTGAATTTGTGTGACACTAATGTGAATGGGATTTTTACTGCCCATTTCTTCCCTGTCATTATTGGTATATAAAAAGGCCATTGATTTTTTTTTATTGAAGGGGGCACACACAGTGAAACTCAGGGGTTACTCCTGGCTATGTACTCAGAAATAGCTCCTGGTTAGGGGGAACATATGGGACACCAGGGATTGAACCAGGTCCATCCTGGATCTACAGTGTAAAAGGCAAACACCCTACCTCTATGCTATCATTCTGGCACCAACAAGATCATTGTTTTTGTGTATTAATTTTGTAATCTGCCACTTTACTATATGAATCTATTATTTCTACAAGCTTTTTGGTAGAGTCTTTAGGATTTTCAAAATATAATATTATGTCATCCTATCTGGATGCTCTTGATATCTTTTTCTTGACTAATTGCTAGCATAAGTATTTTGAATAGGTGTGGTGAGAGAGAGGACAGCCTTTCTTGTACTAGATTTGAGAGGAAAGACTTTTCATTTATCTCCATTGAGAATAATATTTGTGTACTAGCACAACCACCCCACCACCCCACCACCACACAACCACCACCACCATAAAGAATAAAGAAATACAAAAGAGAATAATATTAGCCATTGGCTTGTGGTAGATAGCCTTGACTATATTGAAATCATTCCTTTTATTCCCATCTTGAGTGTTTTAATCAAGAATGGGTGTTGGAGCTTATTAAATTCTTTCTCTATATCTAATGATACGGTCATATGACTTTAATTACATGATCATATGATTTTATTTATTGGGAGAAATTATTAACCCAGTACATATCAGATAAGGGGTTAATACCAAAAATATACAAGACACTGACAGAACTTAACAAGAAAAAAAAATCTAACCCCGTCAAATAATGGGGAGTAGAAATAAACAGACACATTTTCAAAGAAAAACAAATGTTCAAAAAACACATGAAAAAATGCTCCACACCACTAATCCTCAGGGATATGAAAATCAAAAGAACGGGGCCCGGGAGATAGCATGGAGGTAAGGCATTTGACTTTCATGCAAAAGGTCATCGGTTCGAATCCCGGTGCCCCATATGGTCCCCCGTGCCTGCCAGGAGTAATTTCTGAGCATGGAGCCAGGAGTAACCCCTGAGCACTGCCGGGTGTGACCCAAAAACCAAAAAAAAAAAAAAAAAATCAAAAGAACTATGAGGTAGTATCTCACATTACAGAAAATGGCACACATTACAAAGAACAAGAACAATCAGTGCTGGCAGGGATGTGGAGAGAAAGAAACTCACATTCATTTCTGGTGGGAATGCCATCTAGCCTAGCCTTTATGGAAAACAATATGGAGATTCCACCAAAAAACTGGAAATTAAACTCCCATATGACCCAGCTCTACTCCTCCTAGAGATATACCCTAGGAACTCAAAAATACAATTCAAAAATGGCTTCCTCGCACCTATTGCAGCACTATTTACAATAGCCAGACTTTGGAAACAACCAAGATACCTTTTAAAAGATGAATGGCTAAGAAACTGTGGTACATATACACAATGGCTATTATGCAACCGTCAGGAGAGATGAAGTCATGAAATTTTTCTATCTATGGATGTACATGGAATCTACTATGCTGAGTGAAATAAGTCAGAGGGAGATAGACACAGAATAGGCTCACTCTTCTATGGGTTTTAAGAAAAATAAAAGACATTCTTGTAATAATGCCCAGAGAAAATATAGATGAGTGCCAGAAGGACCAGCTCACCAAAAAAAAAGCGGTGAGTGCAGTTAAGGAAATAACTACACTAACAACTATCATGACAATCTTAATGAGTGAGAGAAGTAGAATGCCTGCCTTGAAGGCAGGGATGGGGAAGGAGGCAGTTGGGGGCATTAGTGGTGGGAATGTTGCACTGGTGAAGAGGGCTGTTCTGTTTATGACTGAAACGCAATGACAATAATGCTTGTAATTGCTGCAAGTGTCTTGCGTCTCAGCATCTTCTAGTGGGGAACAAATCCTTCATGAAAGAAAAGCAGGCATACGAATGGCAAAATATGAAATATGAAATAATGAAACTACACACAGAGTATGTGAGGTCAACACATCTTCTGGCAGGAGTGCGACAAGTTTAATTTTTTGAATAGGGGGATTTATAGGGGTAAAACTAATCATAGGTGTTGAGAAGAATAATTATAAGCACAAAGCAAAGTACAACAGTGACAATGCCTAAGCATTGTAAAAGTTCTAAGTTACAAAGGAAAGGGTTACAACTCAAGGCAGCTCTTTGCAAGCTTACTTCAAATGCAAAATCAGGGATTATTAGGAAGTAGAAAATATATAGGAACTTGATTTTCACTGAACTGGGCTCTATTGTTTTAGAGGCCAAGTAAAGGAAGGAACCAAATTCTCTAAAATGTGTTTCCTTATTTTCTGAGATGAGTCTATAGCCTAGGATCTGCGTTTGCCCTTGATACCCAGAGACTGCAGCTGCAAGGTCATGTTTGAAAAAGAGAAAAAAAGATATTGTCTTTGCTTTTAGGTGCTAAATATTATCCAGAAAAGGGTTTTCATAGTAATCTTTGGTGCTGGAATTTCTGAGTCAAATTATTTGATAGAGGCCACAATTTTGCCTGAGATTTGCATAGGAGAGATAGCCAAATAATGACCGAAAATGTAATGCCAAGCATCTCTTTGGTTCCTCAAACATCCACGCAGGGGAAAAAGGTGTCCACAGCGGGCCTTTTGAGGAACCCCGTGAGGGTTGTTTCAGTTCTCCCCACCAGGAAAATCCGAGGATACATCTGGTGGGCTGAGCTCCCTAAAATTTTATGTATGCCATGGCATGTAATCATGAAGCTTATATAAAGATTTTATATATTAAAACAATCAAATATTTGAGCAGAATAGTTTGAGAAAAAGCAGATATATTCAATATATATATATATATATATAAATAAAAAGGTACACAAAAAAGAGCAACTAAATACAAATTGCAACATCATCCTGAGGACACAATGAAACTATTTTAGGGGCTAGACAGATAGCACAGTGGTAGGGTGTTTTCCTTGCATGTGGCTGACCAAGAAGGGACCCAGTTTGATTCCCTCAATTCCTGGCCTAACATATGGCCCCCCAGTCTACCAGGGGCAGTTTCTGAAAGCAGAGCCAGGAGTAACCCTGGAGTGCCATTGGATGTGGCCCAAAAACAAATTAATCAATTAATGAATAAAGTTAAAAAATAATGTTAATAAAACTATTCTTACTTATATCATCTTTTAACTTTATCTGCCTCAGGATATCTCTTCTTTTTTTTTTAAAAAAATTTATTGTGGCCAAAGTGAGTCACAAATCTTTCACAGTAATATTTAAGTTACATAGTGACAATGAATAAGGGACATTAGGTTATATCTTCTTAATAAACCATAGCACATAGCATGAAATGCATATTGAGATCTTCAGCCTTCTGCTTTACATTTTAAAGGTTAGGTAACTATGTTTTTAATATACATTGTGTTTTACCTTAAATCATTTTAAACATTCAGATATAAATATTTACATATATTTAGATTAAATTTTAAATATTTACATGATATGCTAAGTGTGAAATTTATTTATTTTAAAATAAATATTTAATGCTATTTTTATTTCTATACACTTACTTTCGAATAATACTAAATAAGCATTTGGCATTTTAAAACGAAGACAGCAAAACCAAAGGAAATAGAAGGAAAAAAGAATTCCACAGTCCATGTAATTTAAATGACAAAGGCACT
>PVKC010013406.1:0-22972 GCA_004027635.1 Crocidura indochinensis | reverse complement strand
ATCATATCTGGTTTGGAAAAATCACAAGACGTTACCAGAATTGAGATGTGTGCACTCTTCCTCCAAAATAGCATTTAAAGAAATAATATGATTTTAAAACAATATGATTTTTAAAACAAGAATGCATTGCATGAAAGAACAATTGAAATGCATGCTTTTATTAATCAATTTTAAAATAGAAAGAAAAAGTCAAAATAAATTCAGATCATAAGAGAAAATTAATAAAGTAAAAGGTATGAATAATTGAAATACATTTTTGAAACAAAACTGAGAATACAGAGCTTATATTCAAAACAAATCTAAAATTATACAAATAAACCATTTTAATTTCTTGATTTCTTTAAACATATGTAGAGTGAATTATGTTGAAGAACACATGGATATAACTGAAGTGGAAATAAAATATAATAGTTGATTTTTCTATTGTGCTTTCTGGCAATCATTACCAGGTTTTCATTTATGTAAATGAGTCTATAAAATCTTTCATTTTGGAAAACCCAAATTCAGACTTGGATATAGATGAGAATGTAGCTCCCTAAGTAATTGTGATGTAACTCTAATATAATATATAATATATTATATATATAATAAAGACCAAGAGTTGTAATACTTTCAAAAAATACAAAAGATTTTTAGGATTCCTATAAGAAACAATGATATCAATACAAAAACAATAACATATTTTTCTGTTCCATTATGAATTCTATTTAAATTAGATATATCTAATGGCTATTCTCACCAATAATATTTCTTGATTATAATTTTATGATGATTCAAACAATACCTGTTTTAATTACTTTCTTTGGCAAGAACAGAGTAGTATCAACAAAAGTCTAGTCATTTTACTGAAGGTAACCCAAATAAGTTAGTTTCATTAAATATTGTTAGAGGCCTCCCTAGATCTGAAATTCTGTAACATTATCATTCTACAATAACTCAGGGGTAAATTTGAAGTAAAACAAAATACATGGTTACTCTTTTTTCAAATTTAGTAAACAAAATATTATTTTAAAAATAGAATACCTTACTACTAATGTATTATTTTAATTATTTCATAATAGTCAAATAATTGTGTTAATTACAAGAAAAGATCTTTTTATAAGATATTTATAATGTGCTCTGAATTTCAAAATGATAACAGAAATGAAGACAAAAAAGGTTCAAGAACAAACACTCAAGGAAGATCCACAAATAGTCTGATTACTAGTCTGATTAAGCTATTTTAAGTATAAATCCTAATTAAGTTAAGTGAGACATTGGACGGAGTTAAGTAAAAAACTAGGAATTAGTTAGCAGGATCTTTTTTAGGCAATTAAATCTAAGAAGAATCTTCTTAGGGACTGGAGCAGTGGAGTAGGCAGTAGGGCATTTTTGTCCCGAAGTCCCATAAGGTCCCCAAGCCAGGAGCGATTTCTGAGTGCATCGCCAGGAGTGACCCCTGAGGTTCACCAGGTGTGGCCCAAAAGCAAAAATAGAACCATCCTAGCTCACATTGTGCTCAATCCAAAATGACTTCATAGACAACCCTTTAAGGACTGAACATAACATCTAGAAAAGGAACCCACTGCTTTCACTGGATAGGTAATTAATCTTGAATTATTTTAAAGTTGTCTTTTTAATAGGTAATGTGTCAACATTGTCACAAGTTTTGAGGATGGCACAAAGCCATGCAAATGGTTGAATAGATGATAGTGCTTATATACAACAAAAGGATCTTATCTTAAAAAAATTTTAGTACTATAATATCCATGAAAAATTCTGAAAAATCTCGATCTTTATAAATTGCTTTTCAGAGATCTAGTAATATAGAATAATATGCAATAAGTATTGCTATCATCAATACATACTATAATTAGATGAAAGACTATAATCCTATAAGAGTTCAAGGTACTATCCCATGTAAGGTAAGATGAAAAGGGTATTAGGTTTTAGAGAATTTGAAAAATATATTTGTATATACATGAGAAACCAAATGAATTATTTTGTAAACAGAAAAAATGTTATTAGCTCTAGTGTCTTTTTCAAATACAAAAAATGTAAAATTAAGGAGGATAAATCTAATGAGTAACTATGGCAAGTTAATGAAATCTTTTCTTCCCATGGTAGGAAATTAAAAAGAGCAAAGGTGATATATAACAGTGGGATCACTTTCCTATATTAAATATGGACCATTAAACTTTTCTTCTTTTTTATACCCTTTAATATTTTTTCAAGTTTAGTTTGATATAAGCTTGTTTTTATGCCTATGGGGAGAGCATTTTCCTGGATCAAAAAGAAAAATGATTCATCTTTACTTGCAATAAAATCTTCTAGCAGTTTTACATCTGTCAAACTTGTCAGGTTATTCTAATACCTCAACTAGAGGAACTTACTGATAAACAATAATTTCCTTTTAATAAAATGACTGCTGCTCTATATTTTTATTTCAAATTGCTAATTTGTTAAAAATTTACTCTGATGTTTTCATATGCAGTGGGAACATCAGGATGCTGGCTAGTTCTCTGAAGTGACATTCCCACTACAGTAGATAAATGGTCAGATGGCAAAGTGCAGATAATAGATGACCTTGGTAGCTAGGGTCCTGAAACTTTCAAGGAAACAATTATGAATGCTTTATTTCATGGCAGTAAGTCATTGACCTAAAGCTTGGTTCATAGGCATGCAATTTCCCATATTACAGGGAGAAACTAGAGAAACTGACAGACCACGTTCTTGTTTGTCCATAATTTATATTAATAAAGGTAAATAATAATGCAAGAAAATATTTTTAAATGATCCCTTTCTTAAATCTCTAATTATAACAAACAGAATAAAGGAGGGAGTTTGATTTCTGTAGTAAAAGCATATAAGTATGCCCTTTTAAATACAATATTGGATCTTATTATAACATTATTATTATTATTTTAAAATACAGTTCAGACTTGCTGGGTATATGTCCAGTAAGGAGAGTCATTTTTCTAAATAAAGTTTATGGAATTGTGGCCTTTGGAAGAAAAATTCTCTCTATTTGCACATTAATAATCTATTAATTTTCTTTTCCTGATCATTGCTTATCTCTTACAAACATAATCAAAACATATTAATTTCAGTCTGAGTAGGTACGGCCACTTGCCTAGCATACTGCCAAACAATGTTTGATATTAGGCACCCCAAACAGTTCCTTGGTCCCACAGATATTTTCTGTAAGAGCAGTCAGTCCTGAGCACTTCTAGGTATGGCTCCCAAATATAAACAAAGCAAAGCAAAGCAAAACAAAACAAACATGGTAATTGTATTTGATGGATATTTCACTCTTCATCACAACTGATATAAAAGTGATTTTTGTTTGTTTTTTGGGCCACATCCAGTGAAGCTCAGAAGCTATGAGCTCAGAAATCGCTCCTGGTTTGGGAGACCATAGGAGACTATGAGAATTGAATCGAGGTCTGTCCTAGATCAGCCATGTACTGCTGCACTATTGCTCTGGCTCCTAAAACTGATATTATTAAAATTAAAAAAATATTCCAGTTAACTAAAATTTCATTTCCTCAATGGTAAAATCAAAATCAGGCAATATTGTCTGGAAAACTAAAAAAGTTCACTCTGTATTAGGCTAGACTGCTATATTCACCTGACTTGTGCCTACAATACAATTTCTTGAAAATCACTGTTCGTGTGGTATGGAAATATTAAGTGATAACACCAGTTTCTCCCATCTAAAATTTTCCACTATTACAGCTGCATTGCTACTGTTGAAAACAATCAGTTTTTTCTTTCCCACTTTCCTTCCCACAACGTGTTCTATTTATAAAAGAAAATGTTAAGTTTGAATGTCATCCAAAACACAAATAATAATCAAAATTATGAGTTGTAGGCTCTAGAAAAATATCAGATATTTAGATAAAAAACAGATATTTAGAAAAATATCTGTTGCTTGTGAAAAAGGAAACAAAATATTTAGTCGTCAAAAGATGCCAGCAGTCACTGCATTGAGTGAATACTCACTGAATTCTAGAGTCCTACCTTAATATCCCTACCTTAGAGTTCTACATTAGACCATAGTATGAATGAATTTCTTGCAAGATATTTGCTATTCAAAATGGCACAGGCCAGTACTGGCCACAAACATTAAAATGTTGATAATGTATTTTCAGTCTACCTCTGTGTTATCAGCATCATTCAGGATAGTGACTTATCTTAGAGCTACAATAATCAAATCAGAAGACATGGATTACAGCCCACAATTTACTTGTACTAGTACATAGAAAGTAAAAGATAGTACTGTCCTTTGGCTTGTTTTCTTGTTTGCATTAGCCAATAAAATTTGGGAGTTGCTCATTAATATTTTATAGACTGGCCATTTATGACTGGCTCAGTGTATTTTGCATTACAGATATAAAACTTAGCAAATGAAAAAAGAATATAATTCATGTAATAGTGGTAAAATTATTACATAGATTAAAAGTCTTATTTTTATATTATCATTTGAAATGCCTTTGGTAGGTCAGTCCTAAATACAAAGAAAAATATTAAAGACAAGCAGCCATTTCTACACTAAAGGGAAAATTTTGGATATTAAGGAATATACATTAAACAGAGATAACCTATTAAATAGAAGGGACTAGATGCATAGTATACATATCATAGAGAAAACATATAAAAGATTAAGAACCCATACAACTCAACAACAAAACTGAGAGAAAAAATAGGTCGAACTTTGTAATTAAAACTTTACCAAGGAGTATGCAAACATATTTCTTGAATATTCTTTGCGGGGCCCGGGAGATAGCGTGGAGGTAAGGCGTTTGCCTTTCATGCAAAAGGTCATCGGTTCGAATCCCGGTGCCCCATATGGTCCCCCGTGCCTGCCAGGAGCAATTTCTGAGCATGGAGTCAGGAGTAACCCCTGAGCACTGCCGGGTGTGACCCAAAAAACAAAAAATATAAAGAATATTCTTTGCAAAGATTATCAATGATATTCAATATTTTCATGGCAATGCAAACTAAATTTCCATACTTGAGAGAAGAGTACAATTCACACACATGAGAATGACTTACATAAATATGAGTAAAATTCAGTGTTAGAAAGTATGAAAAAATTATTGGTGGAAATAAATATTTGGGAAGACATTTTGGAAATAATACAGATCATCATGAAAAAGCTAAATATTTCACTAAATGAAAATCATCAATCTTTTTATTTATTATTTTTGAGAATCATCAATCTTAATTCCAGTGATCAAGCTAGAGAATATGAAAACATATAAGCATGAAATTTTATTACAAAACATCATTTATCAGATGTGAGATTTACAATATTATTGTAATGTTGTTTGTAATAACAATGATATGTAAACAAGTAAAGTCTCCTTCGTGAATAATTGGTTAAAGAATATGTGGTTTTCAGATGCATGAAGTTTTGATATTCTAAAAAAGTTGATTGTTTAGACTTGCAGCAAATGGAACTTTGAATAGTCAATAAGTTTGAAGGATAAATTATTTTTAGAATTATTATCTAATAAAGAATTATTAGATAACTTCAATCATATGTGCAGTATAAATATATGAAATTGATGAACTAATAAATGGAATAAAAGTAGACATGAGTCTGAAGAGATACCAGACTTAAGGCCTTTAGCTTACATACAGGTTACCCTGCAATCTCTAGAGCCACATAGAGTCCCCTGAATACTTTCAGGACTGAATCCTGAGTTCAGAGCAACCCTAGAGCACTGTAATGTGTGTATACCAAACCCCAAAACCCTTCTCTTCATTAACTTTATCACGTTCATGAAGAAATGTTTTAAAGAACCATTTAATGACAGTGACATTAATCAAAGCCTGAAATTTAGGCACTAGGAACATTAAATGGCCAAAAAGTTTTGCATCTTTCTGAATATAAACATTATAAGAAGAAGATTTTTTTTTCAAACAGTAAGCAAGGAGATGATGACTAATACTGAAAATCCCTGAGACAACTCTCAAGTAGGTTATTGGGATTATTACTTTTAAGGGCACTGTGAGTGATCTCCTGTTTTGTTTTATTTTGTTTTAATTTTGGTGAGACAAGAAGTTCCAAAACTGCATTCAGGAAGCTTTCAGAGGGACTCAATCGAGCTGGTCCTAAAGGTGCAGTGTTTGGGCAAGAGAGTGATGGTAGCCATAAGTAGAAGTGGCCACAAGTTGGGGACTGGCTATGTGGTTCTAGGAATCAAAATTGGGGCCTAATGTGAATAACACAAGTATTCTAGCCCAATGGACTATCACCCTACTATGCACCCATTGCCATTTGATTTTACATCATTACTATAATAAGTTAAAAAGTGAAAATTGTTTTACAGGCCTGAAGATAGTGTTGCTATTGGATGTTAGTTCTTGATGGGTTCTCAGTTTAGTTCCATGGGTGGATAACAAGTTCAACACAAAGAGCCAAAACTTTATAAACTGTGAGAGTCAGAGAGTCACACCACGAAGTGACCTGCCGAAACAGGCAAGCACTCACACAAAAGCATCTAATTTTAACAATAATCTATTAAACACATATTGCATTTTGTCATTTTGAGGGAGGGTAAAAATCCTGTTTGCCACCCCTGTATAAGCACTAAATTGTTTATTTGAGTTTCACATTTATATTTTGGCACTATTCACTCTATGCAGTTTAAACAGCAGAACTTATGCTGCTGTCCCAGATCAATCATTTGAGATCAGTCTACCTGATTTGTATATTTTTTTACCCTGCAAAGGAAGATCTTGTTATATCCATTCAATTATTCTTATTACTAACTGGCTAAAGGTTTACAAAAATCAAATCTCTTCAGAGTAGAGCTTTTCAAAATCTTGTGAGAAAACATTTCAAATTTTCATGAGAAATTACTTGGAGATTTCAAAAAAATCCATCATTTAAAATTTCTACCCCTGTGTTTTGAATTTCTGACTCACTAGATTTGATGTAGAAATCTGTTAAGGAGAGCATAAATACAGCCTCTACTTGACCAAATACTGTCTCTTCCCACAGAGATTGACCTTTAACATTGACAAGTACTTGGAATACAGGATGTTCTAGCTAGTCTTGTAGTTTTGCTGGCTATTGTTTTACAACCTTGCAAAATCATAGGGGAAGTCAAAATTAGCTCCCTAACCAGAGGGCTAGGAGAAGAAGTAGCAGGCCACTCAATATTGATTATTGAGTAAGAAAAAGAACTTATATGTGGAAATTCATAAACACAAGATTTCATAGACCAAAGACAATGTGAATATAAGCAGAACTTTATATCACTTAATACTACTTAAAATCCTTTTCAAAAATTCAAAATATTAAATTGCTTCTCCATTCCATGTATAACTTATAGTGTCTATTAGGGAGCCCCTGAGATTTATACAGAGAGAATATTTTTGATAAACTTATGAGTATCACTAAGGTTTCTGTTATATTTCAGTCTGAAAAACTGTAGGAACTTACAATGATGCTCGACTCTCGGTTCTGATTTTCTTCCTTGATGTGCAATCTTCTAGAGAAAAAAAAGTTTCTCTCTGATACAAGTGTATTCTAAATGCTTTCTAAATCCTCTGACCCTTCCAAAAAGTGGTGAATCTTAAGTGAAAATCCAAGATTGTGACTTCTACTTAGGTCTTTCAAACCACAAATTGGATTTCTAAAAATGAATCATTCATGGGAGCTGTACAAATTTCTTCTTGGTGGCATCCTTGCCCAACTGCTTTTGGTTCATCAGTTCTGAAATTCATAGAATACAAACATACAAACAATTTTCATTTTATAGTTACTGGGAAACATAAAGCTCACAGTGACCCTGAATGAAATACATTTAAAGACAAATTAAAAAGCACAGATAACAGCACGACAAAACAGTGATGTTACATGCTATGCATATGTGAACAATTGATGGTTGATGTGCCATTTAAAAATAATTAGATATTATGGATAGAGATATAATACAACACTTAAGACACTTGACTTATACTCAGCAACCTGGTGTAATTCCAGTAGCACAAATGGTTTACTGAGCACCCCTAGGAGTGAGTCCAGAGCAGGGTCAGAAATATGCCCTGAGTGTCATGCAGTGTGACCCAGCACCTACTTAATTAATTACAAATGAATAGAATCATTATAACAGTTAATACTTATAAAGTGTTTATGATGTCTAGGCTCTATTGTAGCAGTTGTTCCTGTTTGTTCCATTTAACTCGAGTTTGCTTCTATTGATATTTTTATTAGGAAGGTGAGCTTTCTAATGCATAAGAAAAATTTTATTTTGCCCAGTAACAAGAGTAGAATGAATGATAGACTATATATGCGTATAAGATGCCCTTTTCTATAATCATATAATCAGAAGCTACATGTATATATGTACACACAAATACACAAACATGTATTTATTTATATAAAACTCTCATAATTTTGTTTGGGGCTCAAAAATGACTTCTATAACATGATAATTGAAATTATTTTAGATAGTAGTTATGTAGCATTTAGACAATCCTAGAGCAATGTTAAGTATAGCACCATATCTGTAAGTAATATTGTGAAATATTATTAGTTTTTACTACTATATTTTTCACTGTTTTATCTTTGATGAAGTCTGAAAAGTATACTTGTGACATTTTTAAAAATTAGTCCTTCACATTTAAAGACCACTCACTATTGTCATCTATCATTGTTCTGGAAATGTCACATTGATTTTATCCTTCTTGCAATAAATGGTAACATCCAAAAAACAAATAATGGTCTGACACTTCAAAATCAGCTGCCAGTCTTGAGCAGAGCAAAAATGAATAAAAGGGCAATTTTACTTGAAGGACAGCAAGGGAGTGAAAAGAAAGAGAGGAGTGAGAGAAAGAGAATAACGCTTTGTCAAATTCTGACAATATTGACAATGTTCCAACGAAACCTAAATTATAGTATTGTCTTTTCTATTTATAAGATATTATATACATACAGCATATCATACAATTCCATATCTATACAATTTTAAATCTATAAAATATTCCATATCATGAAAATGTTTTGAAATTGATTTAAGTATAGATTTATAGAAAATATCAAAAATTCCAAACTCAATATATAGATTATTTTGTTATATTTGAGATATTATAGATCATGTGTGATTAATGATATATAATCCAAAGATATGATATCAGAATTATTTAAAATTGCATTTAATGTTCCTGACTTGAATAAAATATTTGATTCCTTGTAATTACTCTGTGAACTCAGAAGCATTAAATAGATTATCTTACAATTAGCAAGTGTTTGATTATGTCACTTATATTATAGATATGGGTGACAGCCATATTCCTATAGCTCTTAATTAAATTTATATGTATTCCTGATACAAGATAAAATTTTAGATGCTGATAATCAGAAATGTTTTGGCACTTTTGGTTTAGGAGTGTTCCTGTTTTGTTATTCAAATGAAAATAAGATGTATGCAGTGTGCATAGGAATTTGTTCATAATTTTTGTTTTTACTATAGTCTGGCCCTCCAATGGTCTGATGGACAGTGAACTGGGCCCCTGTTTAAAAAGTTTGGGGACCCCTGGTTTAAAGTAATAACAGCAGACATTCAAGAAGGGAGAAAACTGTCAATGAAGTTGATCAAAAGGACAACTTTGTATTTAACAATCTCTCATTGGTCATAAAAGTCAAGTTGAATAATAGACAAGGAAATCTATAAATCATATAAAAGTTATGCTTCTTCCAATATCTAACATGTATTTTCTCAGTGTAGAAAAATGTAAAGCAGGGGAAAAGTTAAGGTGTGACTATGTATGAGGAAATATCTATCATAGTGAAAAATAAGGAAACACAGTTTCATTAATACCTCAATATAAAATATCTTGCTCAACATACAATTAGCCCTGAAAGTCACTATGGTTGCTTGTGCTTGTAAGGGAATGGGTGGGGAGATAGGACTTCAGTACATTTAAGTACCTTTCATTTAATAATGGAGTCAGTTACTCGACTTTGGTGTCTAGATAGGATTTCTAAGTCTTTTTAATAAATGAAATGCATTAGAAAAATTGTGTGGGTGTTTTTAGAGTAATAGTTTTCCTTAAAGGTTTCTTCTATCACATCAGACAGTATGAATGAAATTGACGAAAAATGAGAGACCATATGGATTAAAAAAAGTTTGCAATCAGTGTTTTTTGTAGATTAACTTTTCTTCTAGTTTTAATTATTTGTCTACTAAGGATATAAATACTGGTTATATTTAGATAGATCTAAAAAGACTAGATATGGGAGGAAGAAACAGTACAGAGTTTAGCATGCTACTGTTTCTTTTATGATCTGTGGCACCAAAGTTCCTGAGCATTATTATATTCTTGTTTTAAAAAACTGCCCAAGAATACCAAAGAGGTCATGGAACCCCTTGAACAACACTAGACAGGTCTGCCTGCAAATTAAGAGATTGAGTCAGAAGAAAATTTAAATTCTTTTTGAATGATAGTTATATTTTTATTTTGTCATAGGATTTTCTCAAACATATCCTTATTAGAGGGTAAAAACAGTAAATGACATTTAATGCCTAATCAATATGGATTGTTTTTATATAATAATAGCAACATTTTAGGGACAAACAAGGAAATAAAAGAGCTAAGAGTAAAGGGGCCAGAGCTTTGGCACAAGCAGTATGGTGTTTGACTTCCATGTTCTAACCTGGACAGACCACAGTTCCATCCCCTGTCATCCATAGAGTTCCCCAAGCCAAGAGCATAGCCAAGAGTAACCCCTGAGCGTTAGAGGGTGTGGCCCAAAGAGCAATATAGAGAGAGAATAAATTAAGTAATCTCTATAGAAATTAGTTATTACTTCATTTGAAAAGAGAGGGAAAAGTTAAGATTGAGGAGAAAAAAATCATTACATGATACACTTAGCTACTGTTCTGCAAGTCCATTGAAAGGAACTCTAGAGTCATGGCTAATAAGTAGGTCCATTGAGTGCTCTGCTCCAACTACACAGAAATGGCTAAACAGTGTTCACAATAAAATGGCCTTATACAATGACAATCAATGCAGAACTAGATCTTACATCATATCTACTTTCAAATCTAAACATGAAGATCATTAGAGATGGGTCATGTTTCATTCTTCATTCCAAATCTCATGATTTGCTTTCCTTTGGCCAACTCTAATCTGGTACTGTGGCAGAAAGACATTTTTAAAAATGTAACTCTAGCTAAAATGCAATTCTGGCTGAACTAATTTGATATCTTCAACTACCAGAGTTGTTATATATTTCATTAAATATTATTGCTGTAAGTTGAAATCATGTTTCTGGATTTTGCTTATTTTAACTTCTTGGGAGAAAACTGTTAATAGGAGTTGGTTATGCAAGATACAGATCTCAATTTTGTCATCGTACTAAGCTAAGAAGAGCAATATTAAAAGTATTAACTAAATATATGAATAATAAACTTCTTTGACTACATAATCAAAATAAATTAGGAGGGAATTGAGTAAGAGGAATTTGCCTTAATCAGACATTAGCCCTTATTTTCTAGTCTATTTAGACTAAATCTACATAAAGCAATTTTTATTTTTTATATTAATTTAGACAGCAATCTAAATTTTAAATGGATTTAAAACATAAATAATTTGCATTTATTCACTTTTTGTCTACAGTTACTCAATTTCTAAAATATATAAAAATATTTTATCTGTTTATCCTTTACTGAAATATAATCGCCTCCACTATATATGCATATATACACATTTTATAGAGCTTATAAATTTTTCATAACGTGAGTATCAGCTTCTTTCTCTTCTTTCATTCTCTCTCTAGTAGTCACTAACTGGTTTCAAACATTAGGTACTTCTTTGTGATTGTTTCCCAGAAACAATAGTCCATTATCTGTGATGCCATGTCATGGTCATGGCCAGGAGGTCATGAAATATTTGAGATTATAGGGGTCACATACTCACATACATAAACAGTTCTCCTAGTCATTAGTTTTAGCATCCTATATTTTATGTTTGACTACTTTAAAGTAGCAGTTTATATATTGCAATTTCCAAGTATTCAACTAATCAATAGTCTTATATTAAAAATTTATTCAATAAATAAATATTGATTGTTTCAGTTTTAGGCTACTATACCTAAACCATATGACAATTTAGTACACATTTTTTTCTTGAGAATATAACTTCTGTCTTTGGAAAATGAAAAAGTAAATACTTTTTCTGATTTTATGAGAAAGTGCCAGTTTCCGAAAACAACCTATATTTTACATTTTATTAAGTATATACTAGGGTTATGGTTTTGCCACAGACTCATAAATTTTTTTATTTGTCTAACTCTGTAGTTGTGGAGTGGTGCCTTATAGCTTATTTTAAAATTGATGAAGATAAGTATATTTTAAATTTATGTATATTAACATTAATGCATCTTTTTAGTGGATTTACTCATTTAAGTTTTCTCTTCAGTTTGAAATTAATTTTTCTTAATGATCATATATAGTAAGTATATGTCCTTAATTAAATATATGTTTGGAAATATCATGTCTCAGGCTTAGTTAAACATTTTTCTATGTCTTTGAACATGATAGTTTTTTATTTTTAAAGTAGATTGGGTAATTTGGCAAGCATTTAAATTTTAATAATGATTTATATATTAGTACATGTATTATAAAAAACTAAAATTAATAAAGTCCACCTCAAGAAAATTATGTAATAATAAAGACAAAGACAATATAATAAAAAGAACATAAATTAAAAACAGAAAATATTTATTGCTGTAAAGTGTTTAACAATGCCCAAAGCTTTTATTTAACTAAACTAATAAAATCCACAAACTTTAGGCAAAATTATTTAACAGAAACTAAGTCTTAATTAAATTATTTATAGAATGATAAAGGAGACATCTCTATAGATACCAATGTTATTACACAAATAAAAGAAAAGACTATGAACAAATTTATGTTAATAAATTTTAAAATGTTTAAAGTTGAATGGGGAAATTAATTACTTAAACTAACTCATAGAGAAAAAGAATATTAAAATATTTCTAATAAAGTAATATAATTTGAATATTTAACATATAATCGTTTTTACTACCTCTTGGCTAAGATAGTTATATCATCCTTAAATTTTCTAAAATTTTTAAAATAAAAATAATTTTAATATTCAGTATTATAATAATTATTTATATTATAAAAGTAGACAAGTCTACAAATTATTTTAAAAATGCATTTAAAACTTTTTAAAATTTTGATAAAGATTAAGAACAAAGGAACATTACAAAACTGTGAATAACAATGTCACTAAAAACTATATAAACTGTATTTCAAAATTTATAAAATGAATGATGCTCCATTACTAAATTTGGTTAAACTCAAGAATACAGGTCATTTTAACATTTCTAAATCAATATAAATTTTTAAATATGTAGAGTTAAGGCAAAATGAATGATCCAAGAAATGATATAAGAAAGTCAATAAATACAACAGTAGTCAATAACTGAATCCTAGGCCCTAGGATAAATTAAACGGTTTTAAGTATCTTTTTGTTTGTTTGTTTGCTTGATTTTTAGTTCTCACCAAGCGGTGTTCCAGTTCACTCAGGCTCTGCACTCAGAAAACACTTCTGAATGTCTCGGGGGACCATATGGAATGCCAGAATTTGAACCATCCTGAGTCTGATGTGGAAGGAAAATGCCCTACTGCTATTCTATCTCTCCAGCCCCTGCTTTATCTATCTTAAGGTATTTACTCTAACTAATAAAGCAATATCAATAAAAAAAATAACAAGGGAGAAGCAGTATTTTCTATAAAAAGAAGAATTAATTAGGATGCTGTCATTCCTTCTGTTCAAGTTGTATTTATAGTTGGAAATAATAAAAATGAAATGCAGATGCTTACAGTTCTGCATTTTTTGAGGGGGGGGCCCCATACCCGTTGAATGCTCAGGGGTTACTCCTGACCCAGCATTCAGAAATTGCCCCTGGCTTGGAGGGACCATATGGGACGCCGGGGGATCGAACTGAGGTCCTTCTTTGACTAGCGCTTCCTCTAGTGCCACCTCACAGGCCCCAGTTTTATGTGATGTTAAATGTGGTCATAAGATAAGAAGTATAGGAGCGGGGCCCGGGAGATAGCATGGAGGTAAGGCGTCTACCTTTCATGCAAAAGGTCAATGGTTCGAGTCCCGGTGCCCCATATGGTCCCCCGTGCCTGCCAGGAGCAATTTCTGAGCATGGAGCCAGGAGTAACCCCTGAGCACTGCCGGGTGTGACCCAAAAGCCAAAAAAAAAAAAAAAAAAGAAGAAGTATAGGAGCCAGACGAAAACAATAGCACAGGGTTGACTGGGGGTTAATCCCCGGCATCCCATTTGGTAACCCTTAGCCTGTCAGGAGTTGTTTCTAACTTTAGAGCCAGTGGTAACCTCTAAGCACCATGGTGTGTGGTTCCAAAACAGAAAAGAAGGAAAGAAAAAAGTAAAGAAAGAAAGAGAAAAAGAAAGATAAATAAAAGAAAAAATAAATAAAAAGGAAGGAAGGCAAGAAGAAAGAAATAAAGAAGAGAAAGAAGGAAGGAATGAAAGAAAAGAAATAGAAACAAAAGAAGGAAAGAAGAAACAAAAAGACAGAAGACAGAAAGAAAGAAAGAAGAACGAAGAGACACAAAGAAAAAAAAGAAAGAAAAGAGATAAATGAAAAAGGAAAGAATGAAGGAAAGAAGAAAGAAAGGAAGGAAGGAAGGAAGAAAGAAACAAAGGAAGGAAAGAAGAAATGAAAGAAAGGAAGGAAGAAAAAAGGAAGGAAGAGTGAAAGAAAAAGATAAGGAAAGAAAGAAAAAATAAAGGAGGGAAGGAAGGAATGAAGTAAAGAAAGAAAGAAAGAAAGAAAGAAAGAAGAAAGAAAGAAAGAAAGAAAGAAAGAAAGAAAGAAAGAAAGAAAGAAAGAAAGAAAGAAAGAAAGAAAGAAAGAAAGAGAAAGAAAGAAAGAAAGAAAGAAAGAAAGAAAGAAAGAAAGAAAGAAAGAAAGAAAGAAAGAAAGAAAGAAAGAAAGAAAGAAAGAAAGAAAGAAAGGAGGAAGGAAAGAAGGAAAAGAAAGTATAGGAGAGCCAGGAATAACTCCTGAGCACTGCTGTGTGACCACCCCCAAAAATAAAAAAAATAAATAAATAAAAGAAATGATGTATAGGGAAGAGAAAATAAAAATGAAACTCATTATTTGCAGACAACTTTATTCCACATACAGTAAATTCAAAGCTATATACAAAAAATATTATACTTCTGGGAATCAAGAAAACTTATCAATATTCAAACATTAATTACATTTGATACATTGACAACGAACATTTCAATGGAACTTTTAAAATTGTGTTGCTAAAATATCATGAAGAGTTTTTTTTTTTTTTTTTTTGATTTTTAGGCCAAGACCTATTGATGCTCAGGTGTTCCTCCTGGCTACCCGCTCAGAAAACGCTCCTGGCTTGGGAGACCGTATGGGACGATGGGGGATCAAACCTAATTCTGTCTTGGGCAGCTGCATGCAAGGCAAACGCCCTACCACTGTACTATCACTCTGGCCCCATGAAGACCATTTTTTTTTTTGGGAGGGTCACACCGAGCAGCACCCAGGTGTTACTCCTGGCTCTATGCTCAGAAATTGCTCCTGGCAGCTTTGGGGACAATATGGGATGCTGGGATTCGAACCACCATCCTTCTGCATGCAAGGCAAATTCCCTACATTCATGCTAGCTCTCCGGCCACATAAACACATTTTTAGTAAGTATAACATATCATGTTTTAGGCATTAATTGTGAGTTATACTTTTTTGAAAGATGCTCAAGCTGATCTAAGAGTAAAAAACTAGTATAGTCCATTCTTATGGCTTGGGTATACAATATTTGTATAGATATCAATGATTGTATTTTGCTTTATTTTGGGAACACAGTTGGCTGTTTAAGGGTTACTTCTGTTTCTTCCCTGGCATATTTCTAGTTCTTTACTACTGACAGTGCTCAGGGGGCCATATGAAATTCCAGGCATCAAACCCAAGTAGGCCATGTTCAAGACAAACACTCTACATGCTGTACTTTCACTCTGACCCCTATCTATAAGTGTTCTTTAATTTTATAGACAATATGAAGCACCAAACCAAAAAACAAATCTTTGAATTGTACAATTATTGAATAAGGTTTTATAAGAGGTTGATGTATATGCCAAGGCAAAGTGTTAAGCCAAGACATATTTGAAGAAATAACAATAAGATAATTGGATTTATGCCACTAAATATTCTTTCAAATATGCAGCAATTGAGATTATATGATTTTCTTCCTCAACATTCATTTAGTAAAGTGATAGAACAAAATAAAAATCCCAGAGTCATCCATCCATTGTAGGCACTATACACTTGATTCATAACAAAGGTACAATGATAAAATTGGGCTGTGATTTTTGTTTATAATATCCTAGGAGAAAAATATATTATCTTTTTTTAGAAATATAAAATTATATGATAAAAGTATGTTATGGTTTTGATATATTTTACAATAGCTGCTTTCTTTAGATAGAAGTTGCTTATAAATGAGTAGGGGAAATAGTGAGATCCCTGGCTTACTAGTAATAGTATATTCTTTTGTGATGATTAGACAGGGAAAAACTAAAAAAAATAACTACAATGAATGATTCCTTACACTTCCTATATATATAGAAATATATCTAAGTATATGAAACTTTTTATATGTTTGTATATATTAAGATAATTATAAAATTTTCACAAGCATAGCAAAACAACTCAGGTATTAAGTTGGGAATGGATAAGACCAACTCCTTGACATTTTGTGTATTATTATTTCCTTATGTAGTTGTTTAATCATTCCTCATGCTTAAGTATCTTATTATGTAAAATAGTGATATGTATTTTCATTGTTATAAGGTTTTAAGCTACACAAGATTGTTCACAGCAAAAAGTTCTTTTTGAGATTGTCAGACAGTGTCCAAAATATTTTATACATATTAAATATTTTAATTATCATATTTAGTCCTTCATATATGTATTATTGCATAATCCTTTCAATAGTGACTCATTTACTCATAATATATCGAATGTATATGCATATATATATATGGATATGCATATATCTATGTGTATATATTCACTACAGGGTCAAAATCCACCTATCTAGTTTATATCAAGTTCAATGCCTAGATAAATATATTTAAGTTATTACTTTAGGGTATACATACAGTCAGTAACACAAATCGGTCACTATAAACTATCTCCCAAGGGTCACACTTTGTTTTTCAAAAAGCGAAAATAGATTACAGAACACAAAGTTACCAAATTTGTGATTTTTTTAAAACAAAAGCAATTAATTTGGTTCCCTGGAGAATAGAAGGAACCTGACCTGAATTTTAAGTGTGTTTTCACAAAATAAAAATAATATATTAAATGCAAGATCACAGTACGTTAGGATAATGAAAATTCTTCATGAAGAAAGTAGGAAAGAAATTTCAGTGTAATTTAGAAAGTCCTTTAAAACACTGACCTGACTTGCAAATGAAAAGTTTGAGAGCGTTTACCATAGAGTTAATATAAGTACTCCACGAATATATTTCTCTGTAATAAGAGCTAGAAAGTAAGAGAAATCAGGATACCGAACCCCCTCCCCTTTCTGCAGCACTAAGACTTTCCTTGGAGGTCACACAACACTTAGCTTGGAGCTCCCAGGATTATTGATGGCAGCAGCCAGCGGAATAAAAATTCCATAGGTAGGCAGTAAATATTTGAAAAGACCTTTCAGTTTGGGGAATGGTTTATATTGTTGCTTAAAAATGTAGTTGGAGAGCCATGGGAGCCTACGATTGGGCGCGGCATGTTTTACAAATGATCCCCATTTGTCCTGAGCGAGAAACATTCCACCCTGTAAATGTCAGTTTCACAGTGACCAGATATGATGAATGAGTCCTCTGGCTCCTATTAATATGGAGGTCACACATTTAGAAAAAAATTAGAGACCATTGCAAAATTAATTCTCCCGCTCAGTGTGGCTAAAATGATTGGAAAGGAAATGGGGAGAGCAAGTTTGCAAAAATATGAAACATCAAGTTCCTTTGTGAACGTCTATCTGAGCCTCCAACTTCATAAAGGAATTATCTTAATCATATTGGAGAAAAAAATTGAGAAGGCTTGAAATACGATCTCAGATGGAAACTACGACACGGGGAAGTATAGCATAAATTTCTAGGCACTCAAGCTTGGGATATTGCAGGCATGATTCCATAGCTCAACCCCTGAAAGGAATAATAATTACTATTTGGCTATTTGTCAAGGTGAGGGTTCCACTGGAGGGAACGTCTTATTCAATTTGGGAGCTGAAATTACACAACTGGTGAGATATTAAATAACAGCACAAAGCTGAAAAGGGAAAGAAGGCAAGAAAGTAGCTGAATTGTAAGTAAGGAATAAGTTGATATAAAGTGTAGGAGGGAAAGAGTGATTGTGTGATTGGCTTCTCTGATGCTAATTTGGGGTTTAGTTGGATTATATTTAAATTGAAAGGATTTTAGTTACCCATTTATGAGTCTCTTAATGACAAATGATATCACTTTGCAATTAGTAGGTGTGGTAAAGTAATTAATCAACCAATACATATTTATTAAGAGTTTAATATATCCACAACCAGAGCTGAGTGTAAAAGATATGAAATTAAAAATTATAGTTCTTATCTTATAATTTACAGCAGAATAAGTCTATATATACAAAATCTAGCACTACAAAACAAAATATGACACACCACAAACACATGATGCCATGTCTGATAGAAGATTTCGGTGCAAGTAAACAATTTACACTGCTGGAAAGCATTGAATGTAGAAGTAAGAGTAAATGGAACACAAATGAATATTTGCTATGAATTTAAGCTTTAAGTATACTTTCCTTGAACATAAATTTAACAAATCTGTACAGTATGCCCTTTTTTTATATTGGAACTAGAGCATTAGGTGTTGAATACACTCACACACGACAACAAAAACAAGTTGATTTCTAGTCTTCTATATACATTGTTTAAAATTAGTAAAGCATTTTCTAATTTTAGACAATCATTTGCATATTCCATTTGTAAAATTGCCTTTCTTTTATAGCATGTTTCTTGGTGATCTCACTATAATTATGACTCTGCACCAATGAAATAAATATTTTCAGCAATTGTTTAATGTAAACTATTTGCTTGAAAATCACTGTGTGAAAAAAAAAAAAAGAAAAGAAAATCACTGCGTGAATATTGAAGGTTTAGTTCCTGATGAACTTAGTAAAAAAATAGCTTACATTTGAGTTAGTACAAAAACTCTCAGGCTTCAGCTGTTTTATTCAAGAAGCACCTAATTAATGTGTAGGATTAGAGCAAGGATAGGTTGTTTGGTTTTTCTTGATAAAGGTATGAGAGATCCATTATAATCCCCTGACCATCAAATTATTGTTTGTCATATCATTTAAAATTTACATGGTATTAGGATCTTAAATGTCAGAATTCCCATTATAACTTGCACTCTAGTGTCTTTAATTAATGTTTCATGTTCCTGTTATGGTTATTTAGAATTTTCTGTAATCCCTAGAGCCATAAATTTATTTTACAGGTCTTTGAGGTATGAACTTTAACAAAACAGCTATAAAGGGGTAATAGGGAAGGGTAGTATATCACAGAGTTGTGGTGGCAAAAAGGGAGGAAGAAGGGAGTATTTTGCAAACAGATTAAAATATTTTTTCTAAGAGCTTCTAAACTGAAACAAATTGTACAAAAAATAGTTAAAATTATGTTCTTTAATGTTTCAAATAGCAAGTTTGCCAGTCCTTATAATCAATTCAAGTATTGCTAAATATGAATCTATTTAATTCAAATTATTGGGTGCTTAGTATGTGTTTTTTTCTATTAACATTTCACAGAAAAGAGAAGGCAAGCTTCTGTGTCAGTTATCTTCAAAAACTTGTTTTGGAAGGTTTAGCAAGGTTAGCATATATGAAGCAATTACAGACCATTACACATAAACCATAAATCTGCCTCCATCCAGAGAATATTCTCTGAATTCTGAGTGTCACGACATCTCAGGGGAAAAGATCAGAGAAAACTAGAATTACCATGGATTCCACCATAAAAAAGGCACAAAGTGTTGAAAATGAGTAACCAGTGAAAAGTGGAAATACATGAGAAGGCTATTCCAAAGGAGATAAAGTTATCAGGAAATGCATAATAGTGTAATAAAAAAGACATTGAATAATAGATAAAATATGTCTTTGGATTTGCAATTTGATTTGATTTATTATGTTATATTCTTTGTTTAAGGTAGAGGAATTATACATAAATGGAATGTTTGATATTTGGATTAATCCATGTGTTAGGAGCTTCAAGAGCAATTTCAAATGATTCAAGGACAAACTAAGAGGGAATGGAGAAAGAGTGCAGCAGATAAGGTGCTGGCAGTGTCTCACTAGGGTTCAACCTCAGGCGCCTTATTTGCCTCCTTCCACTTCCAGGATTGATCTCTGAGCACACAATCAGGAGGAGGAAGCCATGAGCACAGTTAGCTTTGGCCTCCAAACCAAAAACAACAGCAGCCACAATAGCAGCAATGAAAGAAGAAGTAAACTCTCCTCTGAAGAATATAATACATAGATTAGGCAATAAATTTGCATCCTAACATATCTTTAATGTCATGAATATTCTTTGCTCTGCTGAGTGATCCCCATTTCTATAGCTGGACAAATTATACTTATTTTTAAACACTAAAATTTTGCAGTAGTGTGAAAGATTAAAATAAATTCTTATATTAAAGGATTAAATAGATGCACTGAGCCTTATTAGTCACTGGTTTTGATTTTTATCAGTCTATCAATGCTAAATATAAACCGAATAAAAATATGTCATGGTCATGACAATAGATAACTAACATATAAAAGTTAAAGATCAAAGCTCCCATGTTGCAAAAATGTGTTGATTATCTTGTGTATTAAAATCTATTTTTATTGAGACATAATATAGTATGTATTATAGTATGTTTGAATCAGGAGGACAGTTTAAGCTACAGGTAAAAGGGTACAGAAGTACCTTGTGACACTCTAGTGATTGGATGTAGTATTAGAACATTCTTTGCACGAATACTATTGTTGAAAGTATTCTAATTCATGGTATTTCAAAAAAATGGGATAATGCCATATATTTACATTTTCCCACTTCATGTCCATTCTGTCTTTAAATTGAGCTTTGAAATATAAAATAATAAAATATCACAAGTAAAACCTGGAATCGGAGTTATTAATTTATATGTTTTTGTATTCGCTCATGAGACATATTTGTGGTGTAATTATCTTTTTTGGGGGGAGGGGTGGTTTTGAAGTGGCTGCATCCAACAGTGCTCAGTGCTTTTTTCTGACTATATGGAGTGCTTGGTGGAATATCATAGTATAGGAGGTCAATACAGATCTAGTACATGCAAGGCAGGCTCCCTATCTACTCTACCACCTATCTGACCCCATGAATAATAATTTTCATTAAGTTCATTACAAATAAAAATTAGCAAGACACCTCCATGTCTCACTTCAGTTTCCATTGACTTTTATCTGACTTTTCCGAGAGAGGCAAACAGAAGTAAAACAACTTATGTATATACCAGTCTTTCTGGCTGCACTGGCCTTTCAGGAGGGGGTAATGACAGTCCTCTGCTTTGCAGCTGCACGTACAGACATAGCCAACAACTGCAGCTATGCCAGTGGCCCAGCTTCACCACTTTTCACTCTGCAGAGACTCCATAACCACCCAAAACTCCAGGCGCATGTTGGTTCAGTGGGACTCTTTGGAGCTCGTGTGGACCACCTCCTCTCTCTCCTATGCATTTTCAAAATTCCTGACAATCAAGCCTAAATCCAGTGCTGCTGACATATGAGCTCATCTGCCCAGCTCCACAGAATGTTTTTAAGTCCTAGACTTTGCAGTCATTAATACTGAAATCCTAGTATGAAGATGTCAAATTGTACATAAAATTAAAATAAAAGTTGCATAAGCTCAACAAACAAAACCAATAACAGAATGCTCAATTGTAAATAAATACTTATATATTTTGACAATTATATATATTGACCACTTAAAAGATTAAACAAATATCATAAGTATTCTCGTAATCAAAATTTTCTCAATTATCTTATCAAAATTTAGAATCAGCAAAATGAAGTGAAGTATTCATATCTACCAAGGAATAGGCTTGGGGGAGGTAGGAGACTAGGGACAATAATAGAGGAATGTTAAAGTGGTGGTAGGATTGGTGTTGGAACATTGTATGCCAGAAATAATGGAATTTTTGGAAGTCTGTAAAACTTGGTGTTTAAAATAAAGAAGTTATAAAAATTAAGCAAACAAATAAATGAATACATATACCAAGGAAGAATTCAAACATTTAATTCAACATCTATTAAATGCAAAATAATACATTAGGTTATTTTAAAATCCATGAATAAGTAATTAAGTTCCTGCCCTTAAGGAGATTACAAAAATTAGGGAAAAAACAAATTATCAATTACATTGTTCATTTGTAGTTTTATCTAACTGCAAGTTATTTAGTCTAATTTCTTAAAAGCTTTCTCATACGTTTTTATATGAAAGTGGCATTATAGAAAACGCTTCGATTCGAGGAAAGATATGAGCATATATGGTTCTATATCAAAGAACAGAAATGAATGACCTGAATTCAAATCAGAGATATCACATGAAAAAATCATAAAAATAATTGTCAACCTGATATAGAACATAATTTTAATTTCTTACTTTTTAAAAAATTTTATACGTGCTTATCTAGCAATCAAAACGCTAGTTACGGACTGGAGATAGATAGCACAGAGACAGTGTTTGCCATGCACTCTGCCAACCCCAATGAACCTCGGTTCAATTCCTGGCAACCGTTATGGTATGGTCCTGAGAGCCTGCTGAGTACCCAGCAAGGAGAAACCCCTGAGTGCCTCTGGGTGTGACCCAAAAACCAAAA